>SNQJ01S0181581.1:2165-19252 GCA_010110895.2 Picea sitchensis
GTATCTCTGTTATTTTGTGTTAAGCATATATTAATAATCTGTATTCATTTCGTTATTCTCATAAAATCTAGATCACCTCTCCATGTAGCAGAACAAAATGGATAAGGTCGTGGAAGAATACAAAGACATTTTTTCCTCACCTATAGGGGTACCTCTGCACTGTCAAGTCAAGCATTCCATCGATATAACCCCTAGTGCATCACTACCCAGTGGTATTGTCCATCATCGCTCCCTATTATAAAAATTAGGAGATAAAGTGTTAGATCCAAGAATTGCTCCACAAGGGGCACATCCAACCCATCTCATCACCTTTTTGAAGCCCGATCATTTTGTGTAGAAGAAAGACGAGACCTGATGTCTCTGCATTGATTACAGAGCCCTAAATAAGATCACAGTCGAGAACTGGTGCCTGACTCCCTCAATCAATGATCTCCTTGATCGGCTCAAGGAGGTCAAATACTTTAGTAAGATTGATCTGAAGTCTGGCTACCATCAGGTCCAAATAGAGTAGACAGATGTATGGAAGAATGCCTTCAAGTCAAAAGAAGGTCTTTTTGAATGGTTGGTCATGCCCTTTGGTTTGAAAAATGCCCCAACAACTTTCATGAGGATGATGGATGATATATTGCGGCCTTTCACCAATTATTTTGTAGTGGTGTATCTAGATGAAATCCTCATCTGCAACAAGATTTGGGTGGAACACTTGCGACATATCCAGTAGGTTCTACACAATCTGTCACAACACCAACTATATTCCAACTTGGAAACATGCTCCTGTGGAATTGAAAAGGTCTAGTACCTAAGCTAAATTTTTGATGAGCATGGTGTGCATGTGGATCCAACCAAGATCGAGGTCATCCGTGACTAGCCAGCCCCAACCACACTCGTAGATCTTTGGAGCTTCTTAGGCCTTGCCAATTTCTATCACAGGTTCATGTTAGGATTCTCCCATATTGCATGGGCCCTCAACCAAGTAACCGATAGTGGTGGTAAGGCCAAGCTTGTGTGGGGCCTATCCCAACAACAAGCGTTTGATGATTTGAAGCAATGCTTGTGCTCAACCCCAGTACTTTTGTTACCTTTCCTGCAACAACCCTTTGAGATCGAGACATATGCCTTAGACTATGTTGTGCGTGCAGTTCTCACTCAACATGGCCACCCCATGGCCTATCATAGTGAGACACTATCAAATGTTGTCCATAAGTACCCTACTTACGATAAAGAAATGAACTCCATTGTGCAAGCCTACTGCCAGTGGAGGCATTACATTCTCAAGAAGGAGAAAATAATCCACACTGATAATAAGTCGTTATAGTTTATGTATACACAAGACAAATTGTGGAATGACCACCATTAGAAGTGGTCCACATAATTGCCACAGTTCCACCTCAACATCAAGTATAATACAAGTAGTACCAACTGGGTGACTGATTTCCTCATCCAAAATCCATTCGAAAAACTCACCATGGTGCTAGACTATTGCGGCCACAAGACCTGTAAATGGCCCCACCTCTATGAGAAACATAATGACTTTGCCACCACCTACCAGATGTTGGGAGGCAACACAAATATCACTAATTTCCATCTTTAGGACGACCTGTTATGCCATCTGGGCCATCTCTTCTTTCCATCAAGCAGGTGGGCAAAGTTGATTTGGGAAGCCCACTACAGTTTGGCTGCAAGACATTTCATCACTGAAAATATAGAGGCAGTGCTGCAACAACTTTTTTACTGGTCGAAGCTTTGACAGGATGCCAACAATTATATTAGGTCATACACTTCCTGTTCTATTCCCAAACTAGCCACTAAGAAACAAGTCCTATAAACCCCTCTGCCTACTCCTCATAGGCCCTGGGAATCCATCTCAATGGACTACATGTCAGGCCTTCCATCCAACAAGTAGAAAAATGACTCTGTTTTGTGGTTGTTGAACATTTTTCCAAGATGGTGATTCTGGCCGCCTGCAAGAAGAGCATCACCGTGGAGGCCACTACCAATATCTTCTTTGAACGAGTGTGGATACATTTTGGTATCTCACAAACCATTATCTTAGATCAGGACAGTCGGTTCCTCAACACATTCTGGTCGAGCCTCTAGTCATTGTTGGACACCAAGCTCACCAAATCCATTTCCTTCCACCCCCAGATGGATGGCAAAACTGAGGTTGTCAACTAGATGATCATACATATCCTACACATGTACAATTCCAACCACCCCCACACATAGGATGAGAGTCTTCCTTTTGTTCAAAACAGCTACAACAAAGACATACATAGCTCAACCAACCAAAACCCCTTTCAGGTGGGGTTGGGATTCCAACCATTGGGTCCCATGGATGTTACACTAACCCTTGCGTCCAACTAGAATGACTCATCCCATGCTCCAACTAAAGCTGACAAATCCTTCGTATTCATTGAGCGGATATTTGAAGTCAGTTTGATTCGAATACGAGGTCAAGGTTGGATCTTAGGGAGGATCCACAACTGATGGAGAAAGATCCTCAACCTATCCCAAGAATCTCTAAGGTGGTTGGGCCTCTTATATCCTATATAAGGAGGCCTCCTCATGGTGAAAGAGGGGGACATTGAAGGCATCAAACTTATGATCTCGTAAGAGAGAATAAACAGTGAAAGCACATTCATTTTGATTGTGGATCATTTGAGTAAGGGGTTGGACAAGGATACCTAGATGAGGCTGCTACATCTGCATCTACACTTGTAAGAACCTTATTTTGTTCTCATTAATACATGTGCTTGGTCTGTTTCCTTCAAGATTGTGTACATCTGCATGAACTTGTATTTGATGGATAGATCTAGTTTCGAGCTAATCATGGTAGAATAGGAAGTATGCTTTGTATTTTTTGTTTATTGGATTGCAGGACTTGTTGAAGAGCTTAGGGATCAAAGCTCAACTTGGACTAGGTGAGGAAAAACATCGTAAAAATGTACTCATATCTTTTTCCTCTTCTTTATAGATTAGCTTAGCTAGGTTTAAAGGAATGTCAGTGATCAAAGTTAGCAAATTTCTGTCTTGGTTATAGGGGTCTAAGATCCAAGAGGGAATTCACCTGTCCGCAGGGGAATTTTACTCATTGTACTCATATACCTGCGAATGAGCATATCCATCACATATCTTCTTAGAGATAAGCATCCACCATTATAGCAAACTTGTTTTAGTCTGTATTTTACAGTTTCAACATATTTCTTATTTAATAGAAGTCAAGTTTTACTGTATCTTTGTTATTATTCATGGTGTCTCTATGTTAATATTATAAATCCATTCTTTCATTTCGTTCTTCTCATAAATTTGGATGAGAGGTATCAGAGTGGTCTGATCCTTGATATTTGTTAGTGCATGTCCCCAATGAGGTCATGGTATAGAGAGTTGTCTCTTGAGTTTGTTTCTCTTGAGGACAACTTCTCTCGCATGCCCAAGAAACCTTCCATGGTGGGCAAAAAGAAAGATGACAAGACAAGATATCCTTTCAAAATGTTTCTTAAGGAATCCCTCGAGTGAAAGAGGAATGATATGATGGAGAAATTTGCACAAATCCATTGATGACTGACGACAAGAGACTCATCTACCTCAAGTGGAGGCGAAGCCCCCTTCAATATACAGATCAATTTAGGTATTCCTATATTTGAAGGTCAAATATATGTTGATGTCATAGACAAATGGTTAAAGCTTCTAGAAGGGTATTTGTTTGTCCACAACTTTTCCAATAGAGAAAATATTACATTTTCACTACTTAAGGACATCCCCCATGTCAAATATTGGTTGGAGACTTTATGTGAGCAAGAGGAAATAGAGGGATCCACATTATTTACAGTTCCATCGAGTTGGGGTTCCTTCAGGAATGTTATTAAGGAACAATGCTACCCTGTTGGAAGTCATGATGACTTGTATAAAATATGAACCGCACTGTGGAAGGAAAGAGACCAGACAGTGTCAGAGTTCACCAATGTCTTCCATACCTTCCCCACCAAGTTGGGTATCAAATATTCTGAGCAACATTTGGTGCTCAAATACCATGGTTGTCTGCATAGATACATCCAGACAGAAATGGAGTTTTTGGACATTTCGTCCTTAGGTGCGGCCTATAGATATGTCATCCAAATTGAGCAGAAGATTAAACAAAAGACACAACAGTTTGAGCCTGGGAACTCCTCACAACAAAAGCATGGAAAGGGTAGCCCAAACCCATAGAAAAAAGGATAGAGCAAACATGGGCAGCCTTAGGACAACTAGTCTAAGATGCAAGAAAAGAAGGAAAATGGAAGGACAAAAAAAGATACCAAGAAGTGGTGCGACTTCCATAAGAGCCCTTGGTATAACACTGTTGATTGCCACTTAAAGAAGTCATTGGTGGCTAAGGTGAAAGCATCTGAATCAGATGCAGGTTCTGAATCTGAGTTAGAAATAGAAAAGGGGAGACATATCATTGACGCAAAACTGAGTGCCACCATTGCTACCACCAAGATCCATCCCAGTGAACCTGATGAGCTAGAGGAAGGTGAGCGCCTATTTCATTCAAATATGTGGGTGAAAGTCACTCCACTGCACTTCATCATTGATAGTGGTATCCAAAATAACCTCATCTCAGCGGAGGTTGTCAAGTGGATGGCCATGCCAGCAATGCCGCACCCACAACCCTACACCATCAGATGGCTTCACCAAAAAAGGAATGATTGAGGGCCCTAAATAACTCGTCAATAAATTTCCAACTATCTATCATGTTTCCAAAGCAGAGTTCGTATGAAAAAGTTACGACCCTAGGAAGTTAATGTACTAACTTACCCCAATGGGTCCCACATGACTTTTGGCGTTTCATCTCCTAGGCTTAGGTTTTTTGGATGTATAGGGTTTTGATATTGATGCTTATTGTAAGAAGGCCTTCAAAGCCTCATTGTACTCATCTTCTTGTGAATGAGCATAGCCATCACATCTCTTATCAGAAATAAGTTTCCACCATTCTAGCAAGCTTGTTTCAGTTTTCATTTTATAGTTTCAACATATTTATTATTGAATATAAGTCAAGTTTTACTATATCTATGTTATTATTCACTGTGTCTCTATTTTAATATTATAAATCTATTCTTTTATTTTGTTCTTCTCATAAATATGGATCAGTGGTATCAGAGTGGTCTGCTCCTTGTCGTTTTTTAGTACATGTCCTCGACGAGGTCAGGGTTTAGAGAGTGGGGTCTCGAGCTTGTTTCTCTTGAGGAAAAATGCTCTCACACACCCAATAAACCTTCCATGGTGGGAAAAAATAAATATGACAGGACAAGAGATCCTTTCAAAATGTTGTTCGAGGAAGCGCTCGAGCGACAAAGGAATGAGATGATGGATAGATTTGCGCAAATCCTTTGACAACTGCTGACACACGACACATCTACCTCAAGCGGAGGCGCCACATTCAAGGTACAGATCAATTTTGATGTTCCTGTATTTCAAGGTCAAATAGATTTGGATATCGTAGATAAATGGTTAAACCCTCTAGAATGGTATTTTTCTGTCCACAATTTTTCCGATAGAGAAAATATTACATTTGTGCTCCTCAAGGTCATCCCCCATGCCAAATATTGGTGGGAGACTTTTTGTGAGAAAAAGAAAATAAAGGGATTCACATTATTTGCAGTTGTACCCACTTGGGGTTCCTTCAGGGATGCTATTAAGGAACAATACTACCTTGTTGGAAGTTACGATGACTTGTATACAAGATGGACCACACTGCAACAGTAAAGAGATCAAACAGTGCTAGAGTTCACCAATGTCTTCCATACCTTGTGCACTAAGATAGGTATCAAATATTTTGAGCAACATATGGTGCTCAAGTATTGCGACAATCTGCATAGATACATCCATATATAAATGGAGTTTTTGGACATCTCGTCCTTGGGCGTGGCCTATCGATATGTTGTCAAAATTGAGCAGAAGCTTAGAAAAAAGATGAGACAGTTTCAGCCTGGGAACCCCTCATAGAAGAAGGAGGGCAAGGGAATCCCCAACCAATAGAACAAAGGAAAAATAAAATATGGGAAGCCTCAAGACAACTAGTCTAAGCTACAAGAAAAGAATTACAATGCAAAGACGAAGAAAGATACCAAGAAGTGGTGTGACTTCCATAAGAACCCCTGGCATAACACTGTTGATTTCCACTCAAAGAAGTCATTGTTGGATCAGGTCAAAACCTATGAATAAGATGTGTGTTTTGACTCTGATTCAAAATTAAAAAAGTTGAGACAGATCATTGAAACAGAACCCAGTTCCACCGTTTCTAACATCAAGATCCAGCCCAATGAATCTGATGAGCTAGAGGAAGGAGACAACCTCTTTCATTCACAGATGTGGGTGAAAGGCACTTCACTGCACTTCATTGTTGATAGTGGTATCCATAAGAACCTCATCTCGACAGAGGTAGTCAAGTGGTTGGCCCTACTAGAAATGCTGCACCCACAACCCTACACCATCGGATGCCTCCACCAAGGAAGTGATCTTCACGTCGGCCAATAGTGTCACTTGTCATATGACATCAATCCTTTCAAAGATGAGATATTGTGTGATGTTGCTCAGCTTGAAGTTTGTGATGTTCTTTTGGGCCAACCTTATTTATGGAAACTTCATGTTGTATATGAGTCTAGGCCTCAAAGTCTTATTATTACTTTGAACAGGAAATTGTACAAGATACTCAAGGTAGTCCCACCTAGTGCTATTTCCTTGATATCTGCCAGGAAATGCAAGAAGGTCATCTCTCATACCAGGAATTTTGTCTTCTTCGTGATTCACTCTCAGAACAAGAGAAATATTGCAGCCACAACCAAGGCCTACGCATTCGACCTCTCCACGCAGTAGAAAAAAATGGATAAGGTTGTGGAAGAATACAAAGGCATCTTCTCCTCATCTACTGGGGTACCTCTGCACTATCAAGTCAAGCATTCCATCGATCTAACCCCCGATGCATCGCTACCCAATGGGTCATTCTATTGTCTCTCTTTGTTCGAAAATGAGGAGATCAAGAGTCAGATCCAATAAATTCTCCACAAGGGGCACATCCGACCCAACTCATCACTTTGTGGAAGCTCGATCATGATGGTGCAGAAGAAAGATGAGACCTGGTGACTCTGCATTGATTACTAGGCCCTAAATAAGATCACAGTCAGGAACCAATACCCGATTTCCTGAATCGATGATCTCCTTGAGAAACTCAAGGGGGGAAAATACTTTAGTAAGATTGATATGAATTCTGACTACCATCATGTCCCAATAGAGTAAACAGATGTATGGAATACTGCCTTCAAGTTAAAAGAACATCTTTTTGAATCGTTGGTCTTACCTTTTGGTTTGAAAAATTCCCCAACAACTTTCATGAGGATGATGGATGGTATCTTGTAGCCTTTCACCAATTCTTTTGTAGTGGTGTATATGGATAACATCCTCATATACAACAACACTTGCATCATATCCAATAGGTTCTCCACACTCTACGACAACACCAACTATATGCCAACTTGGAAAAATGCTCCTTCGGGTTGGACAGGGTCCAATACCTAGGATACATTATTGATGAGCATGGTGTGCATGTGGATCCATCCAAGATCCAGGTCATCCATGACTGGCCAACCCCAACCATGATCATGGAGCTTCAGACCTTCTTAGGCCTTTCCAATTTCTATTGCAGGTTGATGTTGGGATTCTCCCATATTGCATGGGACCTCAACCAAGTAACCAGGGGTGGTGGTAAGGCCAAGTTTGTGTGGGGCCTATCCAAACAACATTTTTTTTATGATTTGAAGAGGCACTTGTGCTCATCCCCAATACTTTCATTACTTGACCTGCAAGATCCCTTTGAGATTGAGACAGATGCCTCATACTATGATGTGGGCACAATTCTCACTTAGCATAGTCACCTCGTGGCCTATCATAGTGAGACACTATCATATGTTGTCTGTAAGTACACTACTTATGATAAATAAATGTACTCAATTATGAAATCTTTCCACCAATGGGGGAATTACATGCTCAGAAAGGAGATAGTCATCCACACTGATCATAGGCCGCTACAGTTTATGTAGACACAAGGAAAATTGTAGAATGACTGCCATCAGAAGTGGTCAACATACTTGCAACAATTCCACCTCAACATCAAGTATAAGATAGGTAGTACCAACCGGGTTGTTGATTTCCTCAGCCAACCTCCAGTTGTGGCACTCACCATAGTGCTAGACTCTTGCAACCACGAGACCTATGAATGGCCCCACCTCTATGAGAAAGATCCCGACTTCACCACCACCTACCAGATGTTGGGCACCAACACAACTACCATTAATTTTCATATTTAGGATGGGTTTTAATGCCATCTGGGCCATCTTTGTGTTCCATCAAGTGAGTGGGAGAAGCTGATTTGGGAAGCCCACTATAGTCGGGTGGTAGGACATTTCAGCATCGAAAAGACAGTGGTAGTTCTATAGAAAAATTTTTACTAGTCGAAGCTTCAACAGGATGTCAACAAGTATATCAGGTCTTGCACTGCCTACACTATTATTAAACCATCCACTAAGAAAAAGGGTCTGTACACCTATCTTCCTACTTCTGATAGGGCTCAAGAATCCATCTCAATAGACTATATGTCAATCCTTCCATCCACCAAGCAGGGAACTGACTTTGTTTTGTGGTTGTTGATCTCTTTTCCAAGATGATGATTCTAGCCACCTGCAAGAAGAGCATCATAGTGGAGGCCACTACCAATCTCTTATTTGAATGAATGTGGGTACATTTTGGTATCCCACAAACCATTATCCCATATCAGGAAAACTGATTCCTAAACACATTTTGGTTGAGCCTCTGGTCACTGCTAGACACTAAGCTCACCAAATCCACTTCCTTCCACACCCAGACAGATGGACAAACTGAGCTCATCAACCAGATGATCATGAATATCCTGTGCATGTACAATTCCAAGGACCCCTACACATGGGACAATATTCTTCCTTATGTTCAACACATCTACACCAGAGCCATACATATCTCAACTGGCCACAACCCCTTTTAGGTGGGGTTGGGATTCCAACCATTGGGTCCCATGGATGTTTCACTACCCCTTGTGACCACCCAGGCTGACTCATCTGATGCTCTGACTAAAGTTGAAAAAGCCTCCCAATTTATTGAGAAAATACAACACATTCGCCAACAGGTTCAGGATATTTCATAGAATTCCAAAGCTCCCAATTTATTGAGCGAATACAACACATTCGCCAATAGGTTCAGAATATTTTATAGAATTGTAATGCTAAGTACAAGCAACAACATGATCAACACTAGGTGCCACACAAGTTTCAGGTGGGAGACAAATTTTGATTGCACTTGCAGAAAGAATGCCTTATAGGGCCTCATCGAAATATTTGTACACTCCATTATGGACCTTACACCATCACCAAGGATGTGGGTGACAATGTTTTTGAGCTCAACATTCCCCCCTTTGTTGGCTTTCACCCAGTGTTCAATGTGGACCTCCTTTGACCATATTTTCCACCATTATTGGACACCTCAGAGATCGCAGAACAATTGACACCAACAGAGCTCAACCCTGACTACATGGAAAATGAATCCACTGATCATATCATGGTCACACAGTTCAAGGGACCTTACCAGCAGAGGATCCAACTTTATTGGGTTGTCAAAGAAGGATAACTCTTGCACCAAGGAAAGTGACTCACCCGGGCTCAAATTCAACAGAAATTTACTCATATGATGGGGAAACTCAACACAATAGAGACCATTTCTTCCTAGTGGGGGAGGATATATCTAAGAGGATATCGGTGGCCACCCACCTATTCTAACTGGCTCAAAACAATTTTTCGACAATTTACTATTTTTCAGAGTTTTTCGGGTCCTAAAGTTTTGGGGCCATTTTGAGGGCCTAAATGACATTTTTTAGTGATCGAGCACCTCAATGATAAATTTTTTTTTATAATTGAGCCCCCTAAATGAATCTCCTCATCAATACCTTTCCAACGAGCTATTGTACTACCAAAACAGAGATTGTATGAAAATGTTACAACCTTGAGAAATTAATGCACTAACTTACCACAACGGGGCCCACATGACTTTTGGTGTTTCATCTCCTAGGGATAGGTTTTTTGGATGTATATGGCTTTGGCATTGATTTTTATTGTGAAAATTTCTTCAGAGCCTCATTGTACTCATCTTCTTGCGAATGAGTGTAGCCATCACATCTCTTCTTAGAGATACGCTGCCACCAGTCTAGCAAGCTTGTTTTAGTATGAATTTTATAGTTTCAACATATTTCTTATTTAACATAAGTCAAGTTTTACTGTATCTATGTTATTATTCACCATGTCTCTATGTTAATATTATAAATCTATTCTTTCATTTCATTCTACTCATAAATATGAATCAGATCCATAAACTTCTAAATAAAAGAGTTAGTAGTCATTAAAAATCCATGCAGTGTGTGGAAATTTTGAAAGATGTGTTGAGGGGGATGTATTCCCAATGGTCAATAGTAGGGATTAAGACCAAGTAAAAGGTCCACTTAGAATCCTCCCTATTTGGTGTGGAATATTTTGGAATATTTTACAGGAATAGTGTGCTTGTCATTAATGGCAAGAACAACAACGACGATGGCAAATAGGAAAAGCATAAGCTCAGGAGGAGAAGCAAACAATATGCAGAGATCAAAGCTCAGAAGGGAAAGCACAATATAGAAATGTGATCAGGATCAAAATCTCCACAAGACAAACCAGGACTGTTGAGAATTCGAATACCCAAAATCCAAAATGAATAAGGACCATCAGATCTTGAGAAAATGTGATGACCGTTGGATCATTTTAAGTGGAAGGATAGGATAAGAAAGGGCTGAGAAATGAGATCTCGATCACCTAAATATCCATAAGCCATCGGATCACCTTAAGTGGAAGGACAGGATAAACAAGGGCTGAGATCTGATATCTCGATCACCCAAATTTCCGTCAGTCGTCGGATCGAATTAAATCGAAGGATAGGATAAGCAAAGACGGAGAGTCGTTGAATTCAATCCAAAGAAAAGATGCATCGCAAACAGATCGAGTCATTGATATAATGTCTTGATCAAACAAATGCCATTTGTTTCGGGTCTAAATATGTGAGGAGGTTAAGCTCCAGAGAAATCACTTCGAGAGTTTCAGTTTGAGATTTGAAATTCCCGAAGCCCGTAGAGCCGAAGAGCTGAAACAAATCCTCAACCATTGGATCATCCAAAGTAAATATCAGTTGTCAGATTGTCCGAAGAAGATCTCAAGCATTATATCATCCGAAGTGAATATGGGCCATCTGATCCAGAGAATCATTTTGAGAACTGAAATACCTGAAGCCCGGAGAGTCAGAGAGCCGAAATAAATTGTCGACCATCGGATCATCCGAATTAAATATCAATTGTCAGATCGTTCGACGAATATCTCAGGTATCAGATTGTCCAAAGTGAATTTGGGCCATTTGATCTAGAAAAGACGTGGCATTATCCTGTGGACTCCAGCTAAATACCTGAAGTAAGCCTCAACCATCCGATTTGAGAGTACATGTGGTAGACCACATCAGTGAGGACATGTGGCAGACCATGTCAGCAAGAGGACACATGGTAGTAATCCTCATACTTCAAGGGGAAGTAAAGTTTGAGACTTGAGATTTCAGAAGTCCAGAGACCCGAAGGAGATCTTGATCGTTGATTGAGAAAGGGGACGCAGAACCGTTGATCTGGTTGAAAGGTCAAATTCCCGAAGTGGAGGCAGAGTTGTCGATTGAGAAGGATAGGTGTCCACAGATCATTGACTCCGAAATATTGGCGTACAGAGAAAATCAAGGTTTGAGATTTGAAACTCCTGGAGCCCGGATCACGAAGTAAATCACAGTCATTGATTTAGGAAGGTTATATTTGATCCACAGAATTTGAAAGGAAAAATATGAACCATCAGATTCAGGAGCACCATCAAGATCATGATATCAATGATCATACTCAATTGCGGGGATAGAACATGCTTGAATCTTCATTTTTCTTGAGAGGGCCGCAATTGAAACCATGGTTTTGGAGAAAGGATGCAAGGAGGCTTGAGGTAAATTATGGGGAGAAACACAGTTTGATTTCAAGCCACCTTTGGCCGTGCCCGCAATCGCATGGTCACATGAGATCATTGCCCAAGGTCACATCAATGGAAGTTTGGGGAAGGAGCTAGTGTTGCTAAGATCCACTTCGAAACTTAAGATATTGGGAGTTGGGAGAATCGAGATGTCTCATACCAAGATTCCCGAAGTCGTGAGTCATGAAGTGGATTTTGGTTAGACCTGTGGTCACAACCATGGTCACATCGTCGAAGGATAAAGGGAAAGGAGATAGCGCTGCTAGGATCCACCTCGAAGGTTACGCATTGAAAAATCAAAAAGGCCTCTACGTGTATAATCCAACGATGATGATCAAACTGAATCTGATTGAAGGGTTGTTGTTTCACTTTGTGGTTTCTTGATCAGTTATGACTCAGTTACACTAACTGAATCATTATCTCGGGGCATTGGAATCATTGTTCTGGGGCATTGGAATGATGGCTCTTGAGAATTCTAAGATTCCTGAAATGAGCATTTTGATATTCCTGACTTGAGCATTGGAGATGGGAGTGTAACAGAAGATGAGAGTATGAATAAAATAAAAATTCTGTGATAGGGTGAGGTTGTTGTTGCTCTGTAAAAAAAGTTGAACTGTATGTAATCAAGCTGAGAAAAGGAACAGAGCATGAAATATGCAGAGAGGAAGAACATAAGCTGGTTAGAGAAGAAATGGTGAAAATAATAGATTGCATGAGAACTTAAGCGCAAGAAGATGCAAGCAGGAAGACACTGATGTAGGCAGAGCAGAGCAGTGTAGCAGAATAGTGATGAGACTAGTAAGACATTGATAAATACTCTATCATTGTAATAAATTTCAGCAAGCAAAGATTATATCTCAAGGTGGTAGGGTGGTGCTAGGGAGGACTGTTTTCCTCAGAGTTTTAAGTGGGTTCTTGAACACAGGGAGTTGTAGCTTCCATCTAGTTGCAGCCAGAAAAACCAGGGTGGTAGGGTGGTGCAAGAGAGAACCATGGTTCTCTTTCATACAGGTTGGTGCCTTGTTGGCAGCCAATTCAATTTTTTCTATTGTCCTATAAGCTACCTACACCTATGTCTTCTGAACTTCAAATCGTCGTCACATTTTTTAAATAGACGATGTTTTCATTTCTTGCGACACTTATAAATTGGTCTCCATTTAGTTTTCACGACTGTAAGCGTGAAAACTCCTCCATCGTTATTTGAACTATCATGATCTTTTCATTGATATTTTGAATGGCACTTACATTTGGTTTATCATTAAGTGGCTAAAAGGATTTTCGAACTATGCCTATTTGCCTATTCTTACTTTGATTGCGCAACTTGATTTTATTAAACTTATGAGGCATTGAGCATATGGGTTTATACTTGATTCTATGAATTGCATAGGGGTCATGGTTTATTTTGTTATTATATGATGTGATCCTTATTTTTATAGCTCTTGGCTTGTCAATTCTATAATTATCGATTGTCACAATGTTTTATAAACCTTTGATTACACATTTGTGCAATAAGCGTGTGGTTAACATTTGGGTTTGATTTCACATTGAATATTCATGGTTTGAATGGCACATTGATATATCATCCATCGTTTAATTCTTTGGTTGAACGAATGATATGGTTTTGAGCTATGTTATGATTGATTGAATAGAGGATTAATTGGCGGTTGTACTTTGCCATTACTATTATGCATGGCGGTGAAGAATTCCACCACCCTCACATGCGCACATTAATGCTTCCCCTTTGATCGTTCGTAGTTGTTAGCCCAAATGAATTTGCTCCTGTGTGTTGGTGAATGTGACCCAAACCCTTACCATGTGCTTGCACCATGGCTCCAGTCGTGAGGGCTAAACCGAATGGCAGCCAGGCTTTGTTGATGCTCGACAGTGCCCACAGTGACCTTGAGGACAGTGGGTGGTTCCCGTTCATACAAAAGTTTGATGGTTTCAACCTCTGCGTTGCTAGGCAATTCGCCATGACCTTTGATGGCTGTCGAGCCAAGGTCAGTGATGTTCAATTGCAAATTGACGAGAAATTTATCAGTCTTGCTATGGGTTTGCCTGCCACTGGACAACGATGGTCCAAGAATTGCAAAGTGGAAGAGGTCCCTTGGACACTGCTCTTCCAGTCACGTAAGGTTAGCTCCTGTGATAAAGGATTGCCCGTGACCATGCTGAAACAACATTGGCATGATTTATTGATTATAATCAAACAGTTTATCACCTGCGAAGGTCGGTACGGGTTTGTTTTCTTACACCACCTTCATTTGATTATGGTTTTTATGGGTTATCAGCTCAATATGCCCTTTTATTTTCATAGAAGCCTGTTTAAAATGTCCAAGAAGTACAAAAAGAACCAAGCTGATAGTAGCCTTTTTCATTATGGACTGGTTAAGATTATTTTTGTCTGTCATTTGGGTTTACGCGGAGATTGTTGGAACAATTTCCTTGCTCAGAATGACTTTGAGGATTTGAACCCTCCACAGGCTGAAAAACCTATAGTGAGTGAAGACAAGACTATACCCCCAGTACCCTACAACATTATGTTACCTAAACCCTTACCCGACTCACCTATCAACCCACATCACTCTGTGACCAAGGATGTCGAGACTGTTAAGCCTGTGGACAAGAAGCTTAAAGCCAAACCCACTGCAAACTCCAAAGGAAAAAAGAATGCCCGTTTAATTTCTCGAATGGCGAGGAACAATCCAAAACCTCCTGTCAACCCTAACCCTATCATGTTAAGTGAAGACTCTGACTCAGAAGTGGAGCGTTTCTTGGCTAGTGAATACCCTTATTCGAAAGGTTTGTGTGCCGAACCCTCATTTGACTTTGTCTCGAACCTACCCCCTTGCCTATGAAATGAACCTAACTACCCAGGCATTAAGATGCCTTGTGAAGCCCCCGGTCATTCATCCAAACCCTCTCCTGTTCTGTCAAAACCTACAGTGCCACCCTGTGATCAATGTAGCTCGTGGTTAGAGAGGTATTATCTTGATGTGCCAATGCTACAGTCGAGAATTCACTCTTTGGAGGACCAAGTTGCACGGCTTACCAGTCAAAAGGCTAAATTGCGAGCCACTGACAAGAAACAGAGGACAACAGGCTCTATTTTCTTTAAAAATGTGGAATCAGCTACAGCGGTCGTGAATTCTAAGTTGGCATAGTTTGAGTAGCCTCACTAGTATGTTCTATCACTTGTTTACATAACGAATTCAAATTCTTTGAATAGCTCTGATTACAGCTTGGATTTTCTCTGTCACACTATATGCATTATGTACATAGTTTTGTTTTGATTAATGGAATTTCATTTTCCCAGTTTAGCTTCGATTGGATTTTCTTTGATTCAATTGATCGTGGTATGGATTTGATTGGTTTGATTTAGCTTAAATTAGATACTCTGCTGTCAATTGAAGTTGTTTGTATCTATTATAGACGCAAGATGTTTCTCATATTTCAATTGTGAACACAATCAAGTTTCGATTCGAATTGGTTATAATATATATGATATGATTGGCAATAATGGTTAACTATTACGGTTTTATGTTCCATATGATTTTCGACCAAATCGAATACAAGTCAATATGTTTCTATTAATATGCACCCAAATCGTGAATAGATACGATTCATAACAGTTATACCCAGCCGGTTGATTCGCATTGGTTTACTCCACCATGTTATCATTTCGATTCATATTGCAATGAATATGCAGTTTAAATTTGATTTGAGGAACGAAAGTAACTATATCTAGGTTCATGATTTGCTTCTATAATTAAACTCAGTCGTGATTTGATTATTTGCCCAGCTGATAATTATAACCTCTGTTGATTCTATTAAGATTGCGATCATGATTTATCGATCCTGTCTGTTGACTGTGCAAGGATCAATCACGAAATTCATTGGGTTGATGCTATTAAGTATGATTTTATTTGAACATAATCGAAACAATTTTTCTATCTTTACATTTGATTGAACGATATGAATATGTTGTTATATTATTATAACTATGACAAGTGGAAATTGGTTGTGCTGGATTAGATCATATGACATACAATATCACTCATTATTGATTTCATTTGATATGAAACAATCTCTTTACTGTTTGACCCGTTTTTATGGTAAAGGAAAAACAGAGTATTATTATCCCTGTTTTCGATTGGATCACTTTTTGATTTTGTTTAATTTTAATGATAAAATCATTTGAATCATTAGTGATTCATTTTTAATGTTTATTGAAAGAAAATTGGATTGGATTATTTTAAAGAGATTTGATGTGATTTTTATTTGATCATGTATGTTATTTTAGACTGGCTACAGAATCAGATGATTCTGTAGCTAAGTCTATAGGATTAGATTTTTATTATTTTGTTAATATGATATCTTTCTAACTTGATATTTTTGGTCTATTGCAGATGAATTCGAAATTGCAGTGGATTTGATGAGCAGTTAGGAGATATTCCAAATATTTCACTTGCCTTTTGATTTCCTAGTTTAGTTGATTTTGGGGATATTTTCCCAAATTATGTAAATAGTTTGATGCTATCCACAGGGAAGTTTTTACCCTGTGGAGAGACTTATAAATACCTATCATTTTTGTAATAATAGACATCCTTATTCGTGGGAGAACAAGGATATGAAATTTTAATACAGACTGAGGCAGAATTTGGTGTTTTGTTACAGCTTTAGCTTCTCATGATATCAATATTTTGTTTCATGTTATGTATATCAATTTGTATTTGGTTAATGACTACTTTATCTATCTTAATCATGTGCAAATGATATAATTAAATCACTGTAATCCATATCTGATTTCTTCCAAGCATTAAAAAAAAAAACATAGTAATTGCTTAATTCAGTTTGTGAATGGCAGATTTCTCTTCTTCATAAGTTGAATTATTAAGTATAAGTTTTTGCATAACAGGTTTCCCTTATTGCAGAGATTTATAAATCATATAATTG
>SNQJ01S0181584.1:0-17645 GCA_010110895.2 Picea sitchensis
GAAGGATTGTTCCCCAAGTATAGCTCCCATTGTGAAGGGTGATAGGTTCAATTTGAACCAATGCCCGAAGAACAATTTTGAAAGGGAACAAATGAAGAACATTCCATATGCTTCTGCTGTCGGAAGCCTAATTTATGCTCAGGTCTACACAAGACCCGACATTGCATTTGTTGTGGGAATGTTGGGATGATATCAGAGTAATCCAGGTATAGACCACTAGAGAGATGCAAAGAAAGTAATGAGGTACCTTCAAGGAACCAAAAACTACATGCTTATGTATAGACGAATTGACAATTTGGAAGTAATTGGCTACTCAGATTCTGACTTTGTTGGATGTGTTGATTAACACAAATCAACATCGGGATACTTTTTTATGATGGCTGGTGGAGCTGTATCATGGAGGAGTGCCAAGCAGACCTTGATTGTCACTTCTACTATGGAAGCCGAGTTCGTTTCCTATTTTGAGGCTACTTTATATGGTGTATGGCTTAAGAGTTTCATTTCTGGGCTTAGAATTATGGATTCTATCTCCAAGCCATTGAAAATGTATTGTGACAATTCAGCTATTGTTTTTATGGCTAAAAACAACAAAAGTGGGAGGCGAAATAAACACATCGACATTAAGTATTTATCCATAAGGGAACATGTTAAAGAAAAGAGAGTGGTCATTGAGCACGTCAGCACTGAGTTAATGATCGTTGATCCTTTGACTAAGGGCATGCCACCATTTAAATTCAAGGAACATGTAATGAATATGGGACTTGGTTCCATTATGTTGTTTCTCATTGTATGGACAATGTTATTTTAATGAAATTATTAATTATTGTGATGTTTTCCTCTGTGAATAAACATAAGGTTTATTCATTAAGAAATTGTTTCCACATAAATTATAAAAGAAATAAATACATAGTAATACATGGAAGATAATACTCGTCATAAGAGGACTTATTGCCATGATTCATGTATCTATTACTTAATACAGATTATCAATAGGTTTTAAGATGAGACATTAAGATTGGAAGTATGGACCAAGTGGGAGAATGTAAGCTCCCTTAACCGCCAGAGCTCATTCGACCAACCGAAACCGTCCACCGTCAGCTCATTCGACCAACCGGAATCGTATTTCCCTTAACTGTTTAAACCACCGACAGTTCATTTGAAAACCAACCCGAACTGTTACTCAACTGCCACAACTCGTTTGGAAACCGACTGTAACCGTTTTCTTATTTGGGAGCTTCTAGAATGGTCCATTACTCCATATGGTTCTCTACCTAGATATGTGGAATAGTTAACAGTTAGCCAACAAAAGCTTGATGGAAGCTTGGCTATAAAGATTTTTTTTTGGTCCACAAGCTTGCTTAATTCATTCAATCAATTTCCTTCAGTCTTACACCATCAATTAGAGTGAGCAGAGCTTGGAAGTGCCATACAGAAAGAAAAACTAGTGTGGAACTCAGAAAACTTCTACAACAATTAATCAAACTCAAGCAACATCAATGGCCAGAGGTATGATCCATTTTGACATCTAAATTTCGATTCTTTTGAAGAGTTTTATGCTGCGTATTATAGAATCGATTTAAAGCTTACATTGAATTGTCTATATGCTTCTTTACTAAGCAAGCTATTGATTTCAGAAGCTCACTCGTCAACCAAATCCATACGCTCTCATGGTATAGCTCAAGATTGTCTCTTCCACATGAACAATCATCTCTCTTACATGAATATCCTAGTGAATCTCACTTGAGATGAGAGATTATATTGATAAGTGAGACCGTTGTTAACTTCCATGACCATTTTTTGGAGTATATGAATTACCCTTGTATTTCTAGCGTGGAGTATCCATCACGTTTCCATAAGAATTTCAAACATGTTTCATCACGTGTAGTTCCAAGATGCAAACATGATTTATCCACACCTATGGTCGGCCTTCTATGTTCCAGAAAATAAATCAAAGCCTTGCACTTTTTTCGATATGATTTATCCACACCTATTGTCATCCTTCTATGTTCTAGAAAATAAATCAAGGCCTTGCACGTTTTTCCATCTTCATTGCCCTTTTTCATGATTCCCTTAGTTTATTGCTTGACGTACTTTTTTGCATCCTCATTGCCCTTTTCCATGATTCCCTTAGCTTGCTTGATGGATTTTTGATTCTTTAAAAATACACTCTGAGGAGACTTTGAAAAAACATGCATGTTGCTCAATACAACATCGTAATCTTTAAACTATGTGTCCACATTTTCCATGTGCTTTGATAATATCATCGTAGCTATCTTGTGGAGAATCTTATTAGTGAAATCAAGATCTCAGAGTAACCAATATCCTTCACTGAAGAATACTAATCAATCCTCCATGAACATCTGGATGAAACAATTTCCTTTGCCCATTGTGTTGTTTTCTTTGTCGCTATTGAAATTGTTGGTCGTTATGTTGCTATCGCTACTTCTGCTACCTTTTCCCTTGACTAAAGAAAACCTAGCTTCCACATTCCCATAAAACCCTAGTGCTATAGTGTAACGGAAGAGGACGAAAACGATAAATACCACCTCAAAAAAATATGTCTTTTCCTTTTTCTTAAATTTCCTTTTTCTTAAATTATTGTCATGCTTGCAAGATAACAAGCTCATAGAGATAGTTTACTCTTCTTAAATTGTTTTCATGCTTGCAAAATGACAAGCTCACACAAATGGTTTACTCTCAACCCTTTCTATATGCTTGGATATTGTATATTCCGTAGCCTTCCTTCCCTCACCTTCATGATGCTATATCCATCCTAATGAGAGCACCATTTATACTCCCTACACTCATACGTGTTATGACCATCTATTTTACCAAAAACATCCTTTAAGTTACATAAAATCTGACCTCATATGAATACCTATATGAACACTTTTGGAGGCACGTGAGCCACATATTTAGAAAATTCAATACTTGGCTTTGCGTTCGATGCTTCTACTTAATGTCCACTTTATGTAAGAGACACATCCTTCGAATATTTAATTCATTAAACACCAAACATTACATTTGAAATTTTTAACAAACTTAATATAGAAATTGAATTTTTTAACAAATTTAATACACACAAAGAAATTTATTATCTATGACACATTATTATCATGACTCATAGTTTTTACTTTAAAAATTGTGAAGATAATAATAATTAATTAACCTTAAAAATGTGAAGATAATAACAATTAATTAAAAAGTCATATTTAACTCTCAAGATAATCAACATTTTTTTTTAATATTTGAAGCTCATAAATAATCAAAACGTCATCAAGATGGCAGCTTTAAATATATGATATATATTTCAAGTTTCTACATTTACATTTATGGTCATTTCATTTCTTATATGTTTTATTAAAATTGACTAGTTGGTGTATATATTATAACAATAATATGGTAGCTTTGTAGAAGAAAGAAAATATTTCTTTGGAGTTTCTCGAAATGAAATGAGACTCACAAATATTTCTTTGAAGTTTCATAAAATGAGACCTTTGCGAAAACGAATAAAAGTAATTTAAAGCTATATAATTCTTCATCTTCATTAGCATACTACCTACATCAACTTAATTCATGATTAGTTCTACCTATCTGTGAAGTAACATATCTGTATAATAAACTCAATTGTATTGCACGAAGAGTACATTAGCTATCTGCATGAATGTAGTGCCTGATTATTTCTATGGATATCTGTGAAGTAACTTATCTTTATCATAAACTAAATTTTATTGCAAGAAGAGTACATTATCTACTCCAAGAACATGATAAATTATATATTTCAATGTTACGGTGACTAAGAGAAATGTGTGTTTTGTGTAAGTTTAATACACAAACCACCCTTGCATGTGAGTGTTAAATAGTCTGTGTTTGTGTTGGAGAAGGTGGAGCAATTTATTGGAAGTAGGCACAATTTGTTGTGTTGTTCAGTATGTCTAACATGTGAATATTAATTCTCTTTACGTGAAAGTGTTTTTCATCTTAAACTTTTTTATTGTTATGAAAAATTCTTTAATGTCATGATGTTTTTCTATTTTATAATGAAATTAAATTTTAATCAAAATTAATTTTTTTATAATGAGATATTTCATAAAGATATGAAAAATATTTATATCTTTTGAAAAATTTAAAATATATGAATGTCAACTAAAATATAAAATGTTGTGTGCTTTTAATATAGTGTTATTAGACATTCGATTTAAAATACAAAATATTGTCTCTTTTTTAATATAACAAATGTAATCAAATAATTGTATGTTGTATTTTTCTTAATAAATGTAATGAAATAATTATATGTTGTATTTTTTTTAATAAATGTAATCCAATAATTATATGTTGTATTTTTTTTATATAATATTATCTTTTTCTTGATATTATGTATTAATGTTTTTTGTTTTTTGATATAGTAATGTGAGTTTTTACATAATAAATGTAATCAAATATTAATGTTTTTTGTAATTAAATAATAACTGTAACTTCTTTTCTTATATAGTAATGTGTTTTTCTCTATACAATAGATATAATTAATATTAATATTCTCTTTTTTAATATAATGTATTAGTAATTAATATTAATATTCTATTTTTTATTTATTAATATAGTAAATATAATCAAATAATTAAGATAACCTTAATTAATATAACTCTAATCCTAATAACTAATGTATTTTGATATAATAATATATGTTTTACATAATAAATGTAATTAAATACTAATATTTTTTATATTGAATAATCAAATAATAAATGTAACTCCTTTTCTTATATATAATAATGTGTTTTTTTCTAAACAATAAAAGTAATTAATATTGATATTATTTTTTTAATATATAATAATATATTAGTAATTAATATCCATATTATTTTATTTATTTACTGATATAATAAATACAATTAAATAATTAAAATAACCTAATAACTAATTAATGGTTAATCTAGATTTCATTTTTATGAAAGTAAAACAACTTAGAAGAAGATCTTCAGAGTTACTATGGATGGGGGTTCAATTAATGAATGTGATAAAATGGAAAGTATGCAAGAGTAGTAGCATGCATACTCTAACCCTAATAACTAATATCTTTTTAATACAAAACGCTTCATATCATTATAATATATATTTTTAATTTCCACAAGTTTTTTTTATGGGCTATCAATGACTCCACGATGGGTGAAGTATTTTTCCTTGATTATGAATGACTGCTGGATGGCGGTTGAATTAATGAATCTGATAAGATGGAGAGTATGCAACAGTAGTAGCATGCATACTCTAACCCTAAAATTTCATTTTAATATAAAAAAATTCATGTCATTATAATATATATTTTCAATTTCCACAATTATTTCAGTTGAAGTATTTTTCCTGGATTATCCATGACTCCTCGATGCATGAAGTATTTTTCCTGGGTTATCAATGACTCTTGGATGTCGTTTGCGGGGAAGGATTTTTTAATTCAATCAAGCATCGTACACCTCACCGCCCATTTTAAATCCCATTAAAGCATTTAAACAATACACTCCGAGGAGTCTCTAAAAAAACATGCACGTTGTTCAATACAACATCGTAATCTTTAAACTACGTGTCCACATTTTCCAAGTGCTTTGATAATATCATCATAGCTATCTTGTAGAAATCCTTCACTGAAGAATAGTAATCAATCCTCCATGAAGATCAGTATGAAACAATTGCCTTTGCCAATTTTATTGTTTTATTTGTCGCTATTGAAATTGTTGGTGATTATGTTGCTATCTCTGCTTCGTCTACCTTTTCTCTTTACTAGAGAAAACCTAGCTTCCACATTCCCTTCAAACCCTAGTGTTATAGTGTAGCAGTGTTATAATGTAGGAGAAGAGGATGGAAACGGTGCATGCCACCCCCAAAAAATTCTTCACATGCTTGTAAGATGACAAGCTCACACAGATAGTTTACTCTCGATGCTTGGATACTGGATGTTCCTCGACCTTCCTTCCTAATTAGATCAATCCTAATTAGAGCACCATTTATAGTGCCTACACTCATATGTGTAATGACCACCTAATTTACCAAAAAACATCTTTTGAGTTACATATATGAACACTTTGGAGGTACATGATGTAAGGTAGTTAGAGAGGTAGTGGGGGGCCTATAGGGCCAATAATGATAATAGTGGAGGTCATTCAATGTAAGGTGGACTAGGTCCACTATATTATTAAATAAGGTCCATTATGGTAATTAGATATAATAAATGTAAGAGGAGGAATCTTCTAGAAGTAGAACCTTCTAAGAAGTCCTCTTACATTTATTATATCTAATTACCCATTTATTATATCTAACTACCATAGTGGGATTTATNGAAGTATTTTTCCTGGATTATCCATGACTCCTCGATGCATGAAGTATTTTTCCTGGGTTATCAATGACTCTTGGATGTCGTTTGCGGGGAAGGATTTTTTAATTCAATCAAGCATCGTACACCTCACCGCCCATTTTAAATCCCATTAAAGCATTTAAACAATACACTCCGAGGAGTCTCTAAAAAAACATGCACGTTGTTCAATACAACATCGTAATCTTTAAACTACGTGTCCACATTTTCCAAGTGCTTTGATAATATCATCATAGCTATCTTGTAGAAATCCTTCACTGAAGAATAGTAATCAATCCTCCATGAAGATCAGTATGAAACAATTGCCTTTGCCAATTTTATTGTTTTATTTGTCGCTATTGAAATTGTTGGTGATTATGTTGCTATCTCTGCTTCGTCTACCTTTTCTCTTTACTAGAGAAAACCTAGCTTCCACATTCCCTTCAAACCCTAGTGTTATAGTGTAGCAGTGTTATAATGTAGGAGAAGAGGATGGAAACGGTGCATGCCACCCCCAAAAAATTCTTCACATGCTTGTAAGATGACAAGCTCACACAGATAGTTTACTCTCGATGCTTGGATACTGGATGTTCCTCGACCTTCCTTCCTAATTAGATCAATCCTAATTAGAGCACCATTTATAGTGCCTACACTCATATGTGTAATGACCACCTAATTTACCAAAAAACATCTTTTGAGTTACATATATGAACACTTTGGAGGTACATGATGTAAGGTAGTTAGAGAGGTAGTGGGGGGCCTATAGGGCCAATAATGATAATAGTGGAGGTCATTCAATGTAAGGTGGACTAGGTCCACTATATTATTAAATAAGGTCCATTATGGTAATTAGATATAATAAATGTAAGAGGAGGAATCTTCTAGAAGTAGAACCTTCTAAGAAGTCCTCTTACATTTATTATATCTAATTACCCATTTATTATATCTAACTACCATAGTGGGATTTATTATATCTAATTACCTATTTATTATATCTAACTACTATAATGGACCTTATTTAATAATATAGTGGACCTAGTCCACCTTACATTGAATGACCTCCACTATTATCATTATTGGCCCTATGAGCCTCCCCACTTTATTCAGATATTTGGTTCTTAACACATGACTTAGAAACATATATAAACATGTTTGGAAACACATATTTAGAAAATACAATACTTGGCTTTGCGTTAGATGCTTCTACTTAATGTCCACTTTATTTAAGAGACACATCTTTCAAATATTTAATTCATTACACATCAAAAATTACATTTGAAATTTTTAACAAACTTAATATAGAAATTGAAATTTTTAACAAACTTAATATAGAAAGAAATTTATTATTTATGAAACATTATTATTATGACTCATGGTTTTCACCTTAAAAACTATGAAGATCATACAAATTAATTAACCTTAAAAATGTGAAGATAATAATAATTAATTAAAAAGTTTTATTAAACTGTTAAGATAATCAACATTTTTCAATGTTGTGAAAGAGTATCAACATTTTGGTTTTTAATATTTGAGAGTTGTTGTAAGGTCAAAATGAATTTAATGTCTATTAATCATGTTTATGTTAAATGCATTAGTTAAATGCAACAACATGACTATATTTAATGTATTGGCTATTTCTTTTCTTATCTGTTTTATTAAAATTGATTAGTTGGTGTATATATTATATCTATAATATGGTGTTTCTGTCTTAGTAAGAAAGCAATTTTTTTTTGGAATTTGAAGGAAAGAGATCTTGATTGAAACCAAAAAAAAAATTAATTTAAAGGTATATAATTCTTCATCTAATTATCATACTACCTACATCAACTTAATTCATGATTTGTTCTAAGTATCTGTGAAGTAGCATATCTCTATAGTAAATGGAATTGTATAGCACAAAGAGTACATTATCTATTTGCATGAATGTAATCGTGATTATTTCCATGGATCTCTCTAAGTAGCATATCTCTATGATAAACTAAATTTTATTGTAGGAAGAATACATTATCTAGTGCAAGAACATGATAAATGATATTATTTCAATGTTATGGCGATTAAGATAAATTTGTGTTTTGTGTAAGTTTAATACACAAACAACCCTTGCATGTGAGTGTTAAATAGTCTGTTTTTGTGTAGTAGAAGGTGGAGCAACTTATTGGAAGTAGGCACAATTTATTTCTTGTCCGGTCTAGCATGTCTACCATGTGAATATATATTCTCTTTATTCATTGAAACATTTTTCCATTTTACATTACTCATGCTTTCCAACACATTTTATCCAAAGTTTTAGCAACCTTCAATTTTTTTTCTAGCAGAGGTTATCCAAAGTTTTATGTTTGAGGTCTTATCTAGACTCATATTGAGGTTGTTTTGACTAGTGTCATTGGGTTGCTACGTGTTGATTTGGTTTTCATGTTTTTTTGCTTCGAGTTGTCTCTATTTCCTCCCTTCCTCTTGGTTGGTTGTTTGGCTTCCAAGAAGCTCCTCTTGGTGGTTGCTTGTTACTTTTCTTCCAAGCAAAATTCCTCCTCTTTCCTCTTCTTTGGTTGCTTGGATTCCAAGCAATGTTAGTTTTGGTTGGGGCTTCCAACCATTTTGAGCCAATGCCAAAAAACTTCCAAGCTTCCTGTCAACCAATATTTAGATTTTCAACCAATGTCCAGGTTTCCAATCAATATACCAACACTGATGCTTCCAACCAACGTCTATATCTTGTGATCCCTACAAAACCAACGTCGATTTACTCCATCTGTGAGACTCCAACAATTTAATGTTATAGATTATTTTCATCATTCATGTTTTAAAATTTTTATGACATGAAAGTTGTAAATTATCAAGGTAGGGATCAAATTAACCTAATCCTTGGATACATATCCTTGGATACATAGGGATATTAATGATAAAGTGTTTAAGGGTAAGTGCAAGCTAATTATAGTCTCTAGTGATGCATTAGTGGCAATGCAAACTTGGAAAAACATCAATTTCTTAAATTGGAGGGATTATTCAAGGTACTTTTACAATGAATTTGAATATGGTGTAAAAAGATGAAACATAATAAATTGTATTATCTTCTAGAATATACAACTTTTGTTCATAGACATTGTGAATAACTAGGTCAAATTTAATTTTTTCTAAAAGTATATGTTTTTGTTCTTGTAGGTGTTGAGTGTTTCAATCATGAAATTTCGTTCCAAAAATTTGTATACTTGTAAAGAACCCATTTTTATTGTGACGTGTATTTTTTGGAAAATTTTAATATTAATTTTATATTTTTTTTAAATTATCAAAGTCAACATATGCATAAAATTACCATGTCTTTTGTTCGTGCACTCTATAAGGGTCTTAAAATGATCAATTTTTTTTTTTTAAGATCGTAGGTATCAGTCTCATATTGTGTTGCATATAAATCATTTGAGTAATGGTTAAGCCAAGAAAAAGTTATAGTAGAAATAAGAGAGGTATGTATTCTAGGATTTTGATACATGTGAAGACAAAAATAGATTAAAAATAGTAAACAATAATAATTCTTAAAAACAATTATATATTTGAAATTTGCATAGCCGAATCAATCTATGTCTATGATTTAATCAACAACTAAATTGTTTATCCTATAGAAAAATAACTTCATAGACAGATATATAGAGGGGTATTCACAAAAATGAAGTTTTTTATGAATTTGTAGACTGAACCACTAGGTTTGTCATCCTAAACCTATGTCCAAGCCAACCAAATCAACATACACCTTGTCAATCCTGACTAAAGAATTTGAATTAAAGTAAGCATGTACCCACTCTAGGAGCATGCACACGCTATAGGAGTGCGCACACGCTACAAGAAAATATGTGTGCTCCTCTTTGTATTTCTCTCTCAACCTCTCACACTCTCACACATTCTCTCTCTCCCCTCTTGAACCCTCTATCTCTCTCCCATGTTCCAGTATTTCTCTTCTACCTCTCCTTCATCTACCCCTCTCTCCTAAATTCACCTCTCTCTCTACCCCCGTCTTTATTTTCCCTTCTCTCCCTCTCACACTCTATATTTCGTTACTATGCCTTTCTCTTTATACCTCCCACACACACTTTATACCTCCTCTATATGTCTTCCTCTCTCTCCCTCCCACACTCTAACACACTCACTCTCTACCTCCCCTCTTTTTCTTCATCTCTCTCCCTCCCACACTCTCACACACACACTATCCCTATGCATGGACATGGCCGAATTCTTCCCTTTCCACGCATAGGGACATGCTCGAATTCTCGCTTGTCCCTATAGAGGGATATCATAATATTCGAACCTGTCCATGTAAAGAGACATGGACAAATTTGGGCTTGTCCCTGTACATGGACATGGCCAAATTCAACCTGTCCCTATACAGGGACATGGCAACTTTTCAAAGTGATCTAGGACTCTCAATTTTGTTCATACAATAGATTAAATTAAATTTAATGCATGTTGAAAATTACAATTTAGATTTATGTTTGTAATTTTGTGTATTTTCATCATTCAATTACTTTAGAAATATATTTTTTAGCATAAAGCTTTGGACTAGGAATTTCAACTTGTATCTTAAGTAGGAAAAAATAAGCTTTAAACATTCTGGAATTCAGTTTTATTTTTATTTTAAACTAACTGCAATTTTGAGAAATTAGTTTAGTGCATAAAATTTCATTTCTAGATTTGTTTCGAGTCTAAAAAATGTCATTTTCCAATCTAGGTAGACTCATTTACTTACGTTTTTTTGTACTTTGGAAATTGATTTTGATTTTTGTTTTACATTTTATGAATTGATATCACTGAATATAAGTAAAACATTTACATTTCTAGATAACGTTCGAGTCTAAAAAACTAATTTCCATATCTTACTTTAAGCTCATTTCATAGACATTGCATTCTAGAATAAATTCTATTGATTTTCTTTATAAATTTATTCATTTTCACTCATATTTTCTGCATAAAATTTATATTTCAGATTGTATTTGACCATTTAAATTTGAATTCCATACTTTACTTTGCCTTAAACTTCATTCTTTCTTTGCAAATATGAAATTAACCTACTTCACACTTCACATAAATTCAAATATGATACAAGTCTAAGTATATCAGTCATACATATCCTACATTAGACTTGTGCCTCATTTCTAATATGAAAGATACCTCATTGGACACACATAAACCATATTGAAAATCAAACTTAACTTGAGTCCTTGAACACTTTAATCAACCTTTTAACCTTGGAATTATATTTACCTTAGGGAAGCCCCAATTTTTCCCTGTCCATGCATAGGGACAGGCCCGAACTAGAGCTTGTCCCTGTATAGGGACAGGTATGAACACAGACCTATCCATGTATAGGGATAGGGCCAAATTTTTCCATGTCCATATATTTAATTTCCACTTTTAAATTAAATTTATACATCACTATTGTTAAGCAGAATGAACAAAACCCTCATATTAAACTAATTTATTTTATTTTTTCAAAAAAGAAGACTCCAGTGATTGGATTCTACATATTAAAATGTGATTCTTTAAGTTGATTAGGATTGATGTTTATTTTTATTTTAAACATAGGACCCACCAAAAATCATGGATATGATATGCCTCAGTCTACTACCATCTTGGATCAACTAGCACCAAACATTAGAAAACTCGATAAAGAAATATTGTTAAATTATTTCATTTTATGTTTTAAGATTTCATCAATCCTTTCATGAATTTAGGCATGTCCCTGTACATGGAAGAGACCAAATTTTAGGTTGTCCCTTTACAGAGATAGGCCTAAATTTGGGCCTATCCATTTACTGGTAGAAGCTCGAATTCGGCCCTATCCATGTACAGGGTGAAGGAAAAATTCAACCATGTCTATGTATTTAGTTTCCACTTTTACCTTAAATTTATACATCACTATTGTTAATAAGAATAAACAAAACCCTCATATTATTAAACTATTTTATTTTATTTTTGCAAAAAACAAGATTCGAGTGATTTGATTCTACATATTAAAATAGGATTCTTTATGTTGATTACGATTGATGTTTATTTTTATTTTAAACATAGTATCCACCAACTACCATGGATATGATATGCTTGAGTCTACTACCTCCTTGGATCAACTAGAACCAAATATTATACAAGTCGATAAACAAATATTGCTAGACTATTTCATTTTATGTTTTAAAATTTTATCAATACTTTAATGAATTAGGGCATGTCCCTTTACATGGACATGGTCGAATTTGATGTTGTCTCTATATAGGGATAGGACCAAATTCATCCCTGGCCACATATTTAATTTCCACTTTTACCTTAAATTTATATATATTTAATTTCCAATTTTATCATAAAGGTTTAAACACTTCATTATTATTATTTTTATTATTTTTTATAATTCATTATAAAGCCTACCTTAAATCATGAAGAGGACTAGTGGAATCCACACAAATCAATTGAGTAAAAAATATATCGTAGAGGAGAAAAAATAAAATTAGGACAAATCAATAGGGAAAAAATTAAAATTACAACAAATCAAGTAAAAAAAAAAGGTTAAAATTACAACACAAAATAACAAACCGAGACAAAACAATTACTTTAGTCTTTGCAACGTAATTTTTTTTTATTAATAAGAATAATAATGAACTCTTCTAATGCAAATCTTTTAGACCGGATATGTGTACACTTTCTAAACGATCTGAATTTATGACAATTTTTCAGGCATACCTCATTGATTCCAAAGGCACTTTCTCTCCATAAACCATTGTTTTATTCAGATTATCATTAAAAGAGATGGATGTGGACATTAAAACTCACCAATCCATTATAAAGATGACAAAGTAGTATATTTATCATATCCATTCCTATATTATAAACTTTTTTCACCTATCTATCCAATATTGTCATCCAACTTACATGGTCATATCATTTTAGGGAACTAAATGACAACATTCCCTTCATCCACATCTTTAAATATTCAATGCTCATATGAAAAACACCATCGGTCCCTTCTGGATAAGCCCGAATTTGTCCCTGTCCATGTACAAGGACATGCCTGATTTTAATATTCAACCCCAATTTAATATTGTACATGGACAGGGATATGCCTAAATTCAGACATGTCCATGTACAAGGACAAGACCGATTTTAATAGTCAACCCCAATTTATAATTTCATAATAATCTATATTGTTTTTTTATTTTTTTCCTGAATTCCAACTTTGCTTCAAAATGGTTTTGGTTTTATCAATAACAATGAACTTATAGAACAAGGATATGAAGTCTCATTTTTTTTTATCTTACATAATTCTTGCATACCTTTAAATTTTCTTGATAGGTACTCAATCTAAGTCGTAGGACAACCATTCCAGTAACAGGTGCAAATTTTTTTTGTGTGTTTAAGATGTGTGCACGTGTGTAGAAGTAACAACACACATAACTGTGCAACGCCCTGGACAACCGACAAGACGCAACCATGAGGTTCATCACAAGAAGACTAAAGGCACACGACGAGCAACCACAAACAATGTAGGACCATAGGCATAAGGTGCACAATGCAGACATTTAGCGACAACGTAAACCTGACTGATAAATACGACTGACCTCCCGCTTGTCCTACCCTGCAATGGTTAGGACCTCCAAGACATATAAGCAACGCTCAAGCCCAGGTTCCCATCGATTTTAACCATTTAAGGTCTCAGGGCTGGCGACTATTATGAGGAACATGGAGGTGTCTACTTCCCACCCGACACAACACACCTAGCAACTAACTGAATATAATCAAGAACAATGTAAATAGGAAGAACAAACATGCCCCTTTCGGATGGCGCGTGATAAGAGGACTCCGACAACAACCCAAATTCAACATTAATTAAATGCACCACAACCGTTATTACTAACTCCGAGTAATTTAATGCATATAAATCCGGGCATCCTCTGAGTATGTCTTATCAGTTCCAAGAGGCTACCTAACATCACAACAAGATATCCATATCATCTCCTTTCTAGTTACAACAATGTTGGAATAAATAAAGGTCATACATTTCAACTATGATCTTGCCATCTTGTTGGTAAGGTAAGAACAGACAATTCCTATTTCAGCAATACATTATAATTGCGAAACTATAGACAATAATTCCCGGACATTGGTAGGCCATAGCATTTTCCTTCCCCTAAATTAAAATTTTCATCATATAGAATATATCAATAAACCATCCTATTTAAAAATGACAAGTTATGGCAATTACCATATTTAAAATGACCTTAATTAAAGCAATGTTTCAAGGGACAAACCATCCTATTTAAAATGACAAGATATGATAATTACCATATTAAAATAACATTAATTAAAGCAGTGTTTAAAGGAACAAAACCATCTTATTTAAAATGACAAGGTATGATAATTACCATATTAAAATGACATTAATTAAAGCAGTGTTTAAAAGGGACAAAACCCTCCTATTTAAAATGACAAGATATGATAATTACCATATTAAAATGACATTAATTTAAATAGCAACATTTTTTTTTTTTTTAAAAAGGGACCCTAAATAAGGATGTTCAAAAGTCATATCTAAGGTACCATCATTAGGAAAGACACAATAACCACATAATTAAGTTATTGGTCCCTAAAGGAGATATGTTAAAAAATGTATTTAATGAACATATCATCACCAAAACTCAGACATTAATTAGATGGTTATACTAAAACTAGGTAATGAGCAGAGCATGACCTACGCTCGGCCAAATTATATTGTTTACTAAAAATACATAGAGCATATCATAACCATCTCACACATTATTTATATGGTTATACTAAACTAATTAAAGAGCAGATCCTGACCTACGCTCGGCCAATTTACAGTGTTTTACTAAAAATTATTTAGAGCGTATTATAACCAACTCACACCGTAATTATATTGTTCAACAGTGAGTTTGAGTTTCCTGTGTGTGAGACTGTGCTTAGGGGTGATAACCAAACGATTTAGGTGTCAAATTACAGTGAAGGATCAATAAATCTCGGTCGACCTATGCATGCTACTATCAACATAAATACTGGTATGCGTATCAAGTAGCCTGAAAGCATTGACCATTTAATCCTACAGTCATCAGAGAATTCTAATGTATCCATAGAGTTCCAACCATATGAACGTACCAGGGTTCTACAGGGTAAAAGATTTGGACCTATCCTCGAGCGCTGACAACCATGAAGGGGTATGACTGTGAAATGTGACTGTGTATACAGGGAAATACCCAACCGGATGTTGATTACTTATTTGTATGGATTGTGAACTCTTAAGATATATCCTGTACAGAGAGAATAAACCGCCACTCGGCATTCAACCAGTATTGAAACCATCAACAAGCTAGATTTAGTAGGGCATTTGGCACCCTTCATTGGTCGCTGGGTAATTTGCATCAGTTTGTGTTTAGTGACAGTCCATACTACGAATGAGCCGACGGGTTTCCAGAACCAAAGTAAAAATTACATTTTAAATCATAACCAAACCTGACAACATTCTCACGATTTGTTAGTTGATTAGAGGGCAGAGGGAGGAACGCAGACCACAAGCAATCAAATTTTGAAACGCAAACATGTTCACACGCAGATCATGTGTAGACCAATCTTAACACGCGAAAGGAAAAAGAAAAACACAGTCTATGAAGAGGTATCAGCGCGCAGCATTCAACAGTTGGTTCGGCATTTAAGTAGGGAACAAGACTGGCAATTGCAGGGGTCCTGTTATTCTGCAATCTGTCATTATTATAATGGCAACTGTATACAGAATCAACGCAATGGTATAAACGCCCAAATGACAGCAACCCAGCAATGGTACAAACACCCACTGTACAAACGCCCATGGTATAAACGCCCAATGACATAAACGCCCAATGGCAGCAAAGGTAAAACGCCCAATGACAGCAACCCAACAATGGTATAAACGCCCATGGTAACAGTCTAAACATACCCCCACGCAGTGGCAGAAACGAAAACATTCAGAAGAAAAAAAAATACACCCAACACGGTGCCCAAACACCCAAATCCATGACCACACGACCAATGTAAAATCGCCCAAGAGGGAAGGCTCACTGTACAAGATAAATTTGACCATTTTCCCAACAAAACGCTCAACATACCGAAAGCCTCACACAGCATTAACCCAATAACATCGAACAAAACGCACACAGCAAATTAAGAACACGCCCTCAGTGCATCAAGGAACGCCTCTGTATAATCAGATTGGCCAACAAAAAAAAGGCCCCAACACTACTACCCGTTGTCAAATAAAACGCCCAATGTATAAACAATGAATTTCGAGCAAAATCAATAACACTGAAAAAGGTCCAGTTAAACCTGAAAACTCTTCGCACAAGACGTAACGAGAAACCTTCAAACGAAAGAGAAATACTTAAGTTTATCATGAATCGAACATTTTAATAATACGCTAATTCTGCAATCAGATAAATAATACTTTTCAACTTACAAACTGTAAAAATCTCAAACACAACAAGCCGTATCCCATTTTATGAACATTTAACAGCTGGTGTATCTGGTTAAATTCGCAAAAATGTTGGCAGTGCAAACATAGGTGGGGTGAAATATTATTGGCCGTGCAACACAAAAATTTATTCAACTGATTCAACCATTATATTCAGCAAAATTCATTTACAAACACTTCATCATCTCGCTAATAACTGAGGTAACCAACCTTATTATCAGAGGCAATCGCATACATTCTAGTCTACTGAATTTACAATTCATACCTTAGCCACTCTCCTGCTTCGGAGACGTCCCGTGCTCCGTGCCGTGTCCTCTCTCCTTGCCGCTCCCGCTTGCTGACCGCAGAAAACTCACCGGTACCTCCCTGCCAAACGCTAGGGGTACTCTGCTTCCCCCTTAGCCCCCCGAGCTGCAAAGGGGCTACACAAGAACCAGAGAATAACTAGCTTCTCAGCTCGCCTCCACGACTGAGCTACCACTCCAACACAGCTGAGATAGACCCAAATCCTCACAAGAAAATCCATCAAACCACAATTCGGCAGCATAACTTGACGCTAACCGTTCATCCCTTCTTTCCTTCCTTTCCCTTTCTTTTATAGAAAAAAATGAGACCCGCTTACTTTCCTAATTATCAATTAATTAATCTTTAATGACAAACCCTCTAAACAATCTCCGCCATCCAAGTGTCACTCATCCCTAGGGTTCTCCAATAATTAAATTCTTTTTTAATTATTAAAGGACTAAACTCCCTCACTCCCCCAAAATCGCTCCTTAAATTTCTCCTAGGGTTCCTAGATCCCCTCTCATGCTTTTATTC
>SNQJ01S0181584.1:20470-36907 GCA_010110895.2 Picea sitchensis
TTGGAATATTGTTGATACTTTCCATTGATGTTAGAATTTCAAGGAATTTGAGAGGCTATCATTGGTAAGGCCATCCCTAGATAAACATATGACCCTATATAACATGAGTGGGTTTATGAATATAAGGTAGGTAAACATAATCCCCGTGAGAGTTGAATAGAGGCGACATATGCCCCTTTAACTTGTCCTTACGTCTTTTGAATCTGTTGTTCATAGAGAAAGAGAGTTAATGTCCCTAACAATTTTTTTTTTATTTGGTAAATTTGGGAAACATTACAATATGACACCTATGAGTGTTGTTCAATATCGCTAAATAACTTTCTATTCAAAAATTTGCAGGAATAGCAATGCGCCATCCACAATACAAGGTCTACACTCAGTAAGCTTCCAACTTTGTTATCATGTCACAAATCACATTCTTTTTCAACTTAAGTTTTTTCAATCAAACTTAATGAAAACTATGTTTAAAATGTGTGTTAGGTAACATCATACACATTTGTCATGTAGCTCATAATTTCAATTTCTTTTGATTTTCTTCAAGATATTGAAATCTAAATGCACAATACAAAGCAATTTAATATATCAACACTTTTGGAATCAAAATTCACAATTTCATAATTAAAATTGATACTTTTTATGTTGTCTTTAAATTTTTTAATTAGGATGTTAATCATACACTACCTTGAATTCTCAATATACTCAAAATTCAATTAAAAAAATGAAAATATAAATGCAACAAACCAAGCCTTAGTAGATGATGTTGTTTTTTTCTTTTTGTTATAAGGTCACAAAATCAAATTATTTTTCAACTTAAGTTTTTTCAATCAAACTTAATGAAAACTATGTTTTATGTGTATAATATAAGTAGTGTTAGCTTCATCATACACATTTTTCAAGTAGCTCATAATTTCAATTTTGTTTGATATGCTTCAAGATATTGAAATCTGAATGCACATTGTAGCAATTTAATATATCAACACTTTTGGAATCAAAATTCACAATTTCATAATTAACATTGATACTTTTTAATATGTCTTTAAACTTTTTAATTAGGATGTTAATCATACACTACCTTGAATTCTCAATATACTCCAAATTCAATTAAAAAAATGAAAATCTAAATGCAAGAAACCAAGCATTAGTAGATGAACTGTGTAATGTATCCCAAATTTCACTAAAATTAAAAATTTTGATCAGGGAACTAATGTCTATAAATCAATAAATTGTTCGTGACACATGAAAATATTTCTCTTATATATATATATATATAAGACACTATTTATACACATAATGTTTTTCTCTGCTGGACTATCCATACTAGTAGTTTGTAGGAGGTTTATTGTCCAACAAAAAACTTATTGTTGTTAGCATAAAAACATAACACTTCCATTAGATTAAATCATAATCAATTTACTCTACTATTGAAATTAAAGTCATACATTGTTAAATTGGTAAACCAAGACTACCAAGGTCCATAGCATAAGTGCTAGCGGGAAAACCCCCCTTTTATCTACACCAAGGTTCTGAATGTAGGTAGAGACATACCAAAACTAATACAAGAAAATAAAAGAGGAAGGAGATTGGGTAACTATACCTTTACTCCACGTCTAGTGATGATCTCGTCACGCTTGGAAGTTCTACTGACTGCACGCCTCCTCCCAGAGCTGACCTGCATCCAAAGATTGACACACAGAGAACAACAAGCATATTATTTCATATATAAGTTAGGTTTATATGTTAGAATGTCAAGAATAAATGAGATAAAAGTACTCAAGACACCATCATTTGGGACAGGAAAAGTGATTATTTTATTCATAACACGAAGTTTATGCCTTTACAATCTAAGTCGGCTACCATTCCATGAACCTGGTCTATGATCCTCTTCACCATGCTCCAAGGGCACCTTGTATGAAATTATTCTCTCAACCTTCTGATATCTTATGTGGAAGTGAATGGGTTTAATGGAGAAAGAAAGGGCTAATGGGGAAATGTTAAGGCAATTCTCACAAAAGGGCAGCGATATCTTGGGCAAGGAGGGGAAGTGAAAACAGGCAGAGTTTCACTGTTCTTATGCTTAGATTTGAAATGAGACGCCAAAACCTACTTTAATATGACAAAATGATGGTTATTTGGTTGGGTGATGAGCTATAACAAGTTGATTAGTTGGTAAACCTGTAATAGCCCATAAATTTCAACAAATTCCTTGCAACGTTTTATTTTTTGTAGCTTTTGCAAGCATACACAGGTTGTAGTGGTGCAGCAGGAGTATGTACGTGAGATGTAGTGGTGAAACAAGAGTATGTACATGGGAAGTAATGGTGCAGACTACGTACATCTTCTAAAAAATGTTTCTTAAAGATATTCTCAACAATGCTTTGGAAAAATATGTAAGTAGAAGGCCCAAAGCCATATATGCATGAATAGGGAAATTTAGGGATATAACATATTCCCCCTAATGTGTGAGGTTAGAAGAGAAAATTATGGATGAAATACATTACAATATATTCACCACTTGTACAAAATTGAGTGAGCCCATGACCAAAGTTTAGGAGGTGCCATCTACAAAGCAATAAAATGTCTCTCTGAGGCAGGCATACCCATGCGTAGGATGAAATAAATCATGTCTACCAATCAAATACACTGCATATCCATGTCATATAACTATATACAATGTATCCTCTATAAATACACAATGCATCTACATCTCAAAATCAATCGAAGATATACAAGTATAGTATCCATCTTCAAGAAGCTAGTGATTCCCAATGGATGGAGATGAGGTATTCATATCTTGAGAAACAACTTCAAGATCTTCAAAACTCAGGTAGGAGTATAATGAGATTGTATAACTCACTACTATGAGGTCTTCGATGACTCGTCAGGAACAAACAAGAGGATTTCAATGATCAGGAAGAGAACTTCGTGGATTTTGAATCAGGACTTGACTAGACTCTTGTGATGGCCGACTCATGAGGTCAAGAGACAAACTATAGAAATCCCGACTCAAGTTGGGTGAAACTTCCCTTGGGAAAAATGACGAAATATGATCAGATTCAAGAGGCATGACATTGACATAAGTTCACGATGCAGGAGGCAACGCAAAATCTCCATGTGTTTGGAAGAGTAACCAAATGGAGGAGGACACAACTCTATGTAGCGAGAACAACTTCCTAAGGTCATACTAGATCCCAATGCTTGGAAAACAAATGGAATGGTGTTCTTTTTCCAAGGGTGACTCTTCATGTTGCAGAAAAACAAATACATATTTTCTGTCTGCTCTTTTTGGGATATTCCATTTTTTTGTCTTTTTCAATTTTTTAAAGATCTTGAAAAAGAATAAAAGAATGATACATTACAAAGGAGGAACGAATGTCACAAGAAACCGTACTATTTCCAAGCGCAAGGAACATACTAATTCTTAGAAAAAGGACACATGTGCAGGAAAATGGCACTCGGGAAAAATTCCTCCATGGGTCAAGGTCTCAAGTCGCAAAGGAAAAAAGCGTTGCAAGGCTTGCGTATAAGGCATGCTTCAAAGGTTCAGTTGAGAGAAACATGGAGCCAACATTAGGCCAAAGATGTAGAGATGAAAACGTGATTAAGAAAGACCAAATGAGACCCCTTTCAATGTAATTTTAATGATCCGAGAGAAGGTAAGCTCAATAGTTTTTTCACGTTTAAAGGTTAGAATTTGTTTTTTTAATTCTAACCTCTTATATCATGTTGAGAAGAATATGTTCATCTAACTGATCTAGACACTTGTATCCTACATCCAAAAATATGTCATGTGAAAAGGACAAGTTAATAATATTGATTTGATTTCTTATTTCCTTCAATCTTCTCTTATTAGTTTATAACAACACATCTCCACTACAATAATAATTTTGTCGAGAACTATTAATATTGTGTAAACTTCTATTTCTAATGCCTCTTTATACCTTGAAAATTATCACATTTAACACAATACTTGTATTATATCCAATGTCAAGGATAGTTAGTAACATAAAGAAAATATTCTACAGCTCTCTTTCTTCGATGCAATTATACATATACAAGTATATTTGGTCATCTCTTATTTTCATGTCATGCAGTTTTGTAAAAAAAAACATTGAAGTTTGGTTTGCCTTGTTTCACATGCAAAGAACTTCTTGGCCATACATATTCATTTGTTGATGTATAATAAAGAGAGAATGCAATCTATTGGAACAACTCTTGGAGAACTTTATGATGTGGATATTGATAGGATTTTACATGAAAATTATGAGGCTTCGAGCTAAAGAAGAATACTATGCAACCTAAAATAAAGTGTCTAGAATTTTTTGGGTTGCATTTGGAAAGAGAGGTACTCATATATTTAGGGATGTAGATTATGGGCCATTTTTTGGGTTGCATTTGGAAAGAGAGGTACTCATATATTTAGGGATGTAGATTATGGGCCTTGTATATTGTATTATATTCTACCTCTTTTAGACAAAGTGAATAATAGATGAATGCATCTATACTTTCAATTTTCTAGAGTATGCAATTAAACCTTTTTGCTTGAATTTCTTAGGATTGGATCCTTTCATATTAATGTGAGCTATGAATGAAGAAAATAAAATATAGTTATACCTGCAATGATTTATTATTGGAGAAATATTCTTACCCCGTAAGTATATTTACTCCATACATTAATTAGAAGTTTCTTAATTTTTTAGCATAATCAAGTTCTTTAAAACATAATAGTTTTAATTATCTTATATGAATGCCCAAAAACTCATAACAAATGAGGTAACTAAGGATCATAGCATGGAAATACAATTTAAAAGTTTCTATCAAAGATTACTCCAAAACAAGATTCTTGTTTTAAAGTAGCTTCCTTTTGAGGGCTCATTATTTTTCTCTATCTATTGAGAACACTATTGCAATATCATTCTTGGTCGAGAATAATTATCCAAAAATAATAATTGGTAAAAATGGTGAAGCTTATATTTGTAAGGACATACTAACGAGCTCACTCTAAAATTCATATTTTTTCATTTTCATTACTTGTAATAAATAAAATGAAGCATGACAGATTCAAATGCTTACAAGTCTATTGGATGATAATCATATTATTTTATTTTAAAATTTTGTATTCTTATTGGTAATTTTTTTATATACTAGGTCATGTTTATTGAAGCTATAATTTATTTGTACTAGGCCGTGCTTGTTGAATTTATACTTACTAAAATCATACTATATTTTTATTATGCAAGCTCTCAAGGTTTGTCCACACAATGAAGAAACATCAATAGGAATAAATGATACACAATTAGTCTTCCACATTGATTATTCTTAGTGGAAGGTAAATCCAACTCTACAAAATTCAAAGCCTTTTTATATTCAAGTTGGAATATATAGATTAATTTAGAATAGTTGTATTTAGAAAAAAATTTAAGGATCCATAATTATCCTAAGGTACATAAGCCTTAGAAAATAGTACTAATTCTTAAAATGACAATTATAAAAATTTTGGTGATGTTTTTCTAAAAATATTCAAAGTTCTTAGGATTTGATATAGTTTCTATAAAATTTTGGAAAATTTAATAATATTAATTTTATTCTATAAAATTTGGAGAAAATCGAAAATGAAGAATGTTTTTAGAAAAAAAACCTAGAAAATTAGTCCCATGGAAAAATTTAACCCTTAATTTTTTAGATGGTTCTATGCTTATATACATCTTTATAGATCTAAATAGTATACCAAATTACAAGCAATCATAAAATATGCAAATTAAATATAACCAAAGAAAAGATTCTTTGAAAACAATATATATATTTTTTATTTGGATTTAGATTCCAATAATCACTTCCAAGATATGAATGAAAATATTAAAGGAAGGGGAATGGGGAAAGGAGCATAGTTGTGATTCCAAAGATTTGATCACATTGGATATTTTGATCTTGTTAAAAAGACTATGTCTACACAACTTAGTAGCTCATAAATTTACATTCATTTCATCTATAAATATAGTTGTATAGTCAAGTAGCTTGTAACATCAATTTCGTTTTAATTGTACAGCTATGATCGAATACTATGTGTGTGTGTGTGTGTGTGTGTGTGTGTGTGTGATGATGATGAACATCCACTAAGATTAATTGGTTTATGGATCTTTAAGAAGATAGGACATTACGTCAAAGATTAATTGTATTTCTATGCTAAAAACATTGAGAGAAAAGGTCAAAGATAACCATAGTTTTGATGACTTAAGAGGTTGGAAAGGTTGATAATGTGGAAGATATTTTTAAATTGGTATCTAATATGGGTATAGAGAGGACACTCCAAGAGGAAATGTTTTTCATCTTCTACCCATTTGTAACAGATTCTCTCATCCCATGGTGTTTTGGGAGTTGTCCAAGACCTATTTCACTATGTAGCTCATGAGAGTTTGTTATTATATTAGGAATGTTTATTTTCTTGTTTTCTTCCATTAAGGAAAATTGTTATATCCAACCTTAAGAAGGTAAGAGATTACTTCAATTTCATTAAAATTGTATGTAACTATTGAGAGTTTGTTCTATTTTAGCAATGTTGATTTTCTTCTTTGCACTTTTCAAAATTGAGAGATTATTTTGTTCTTCTAAATTAGGGTTGATCACCTCCTTGTAGTATCTTAATTTCTTTTTATCCACTAATTATTTATCACATCACATATTCTCCTTAGATTTAAAAGTGATAATATTTCTAATATTATCTATATTTTGCATAAGTTTAAAGATTCATATTGGAATATTTAGGGATCTTATTTTTGTATATGTTTATAAGTATGTTCAATGTGTGGAATAAAATCATATTGAGATTCATTGTATACATTTCTGTTTTTTCTCCAAATTGTGGTTACATATTTTTTTGTATTCCCTAATATTATATTAAAACCATAGAAACCACAACTTTAAAATATTTTATTTAGTGTATATCTTGATTTGATTGTTGTATAGTAGATAGAATGATTTTAATTAATAACTATTTCTGTAGATAAAACTATTGATGATGAATAACTCTCTTTTCTCCTTATTTGAGATGTGGATTTTGTAAATACATATTCTACAATAAGCAAGCCATAATGTTTGTAACTAAAGATAAGAAATTGTTCAAAAGCATTGGGTCATACACTTTATGTTATGTTTGGTTGACATGGACTTAATCTTGTGTTTACATGGAGCCCTTTTGTTCATGACCTTGAATTGCTTTAAAAACATGTAATTTTAAAATGCAATCATTTTCATCTTTTAATTTTGTTTTTTCATCTCTTCAATATTTATATATTTAATAATATTTAACATATTCAAATTATGCATCAATGCACAAAAAAAATATATTTTCGTGACATAAATTGCTTTGAAAACATAAAACTTTAAAAATGCAATAACTAATTTTAAATTGCAATCCATGTCATCTTGATCTTCACTTGTTTTAATTTTTTTTTCATCTCTTCACTATTTATATATTTAACAACTTTTAATATAACATATTCATATCATGCTTCAATACACAAAAATAAAATATTTAGTATATTCACACTTTCATCGGTGAAATTCATAATTTCTTATGTCTCGCATCATCTGTTGGCCCGTAATATGGTAGAAGAGCCAATCTCTTGGCCACCAGCATGATGATGTACTGGGACTGTAGCGGTTTTTAGACAATGTTATATATATATATTATATTATTTGTCTTCAATTTACACAGTAAATGTTTTGAATTTACACAGTAAATGTTTTGAAGACATAGTCTATCGGAATAGTTGACGGTACCTACATTTTTTTTCCGTGATGTATTGGCCGTGTAACTGTTTCGTGAAAGAAAGAAAGATCCGTTTTCTACAGTTAAAGCCCGCGAAGGAAAACCAGATAATGGAGGTTAGGTCAACCTTGTTAAGTGTAGCCTTCATATAATAATTAGTTTGAAAGGCTGTTATTCAATTAGCATCTAGTGTGGACCCGTCTTTCTCCATCCATTATTTCAGTATTCTTCTTTATTGGGATCTTCTTCTCCAGAGATTTGAGACGCGCTGTCCGTTTTTTCATTCTTCTTGATCTCAGGTTCTCGCGCCTTGAGTTGTGGAAAGAATGGTGATAATCAGGGAGATAAAGCGGAAGCTGGTGGAATCGGGAGTTATCGGACGCGTTCTCGACGATTTCAATCCTCGTCTAGGGTTGAATCTACAATACGGCGATACACAAATTATCTTGGGTGACGAAGTAACCCCTGCTGAAGTGCAACGCCGACCAACTTATCTTGAATTATATAGAGATCCTTTGGATGTAGAGTTTCTTGAAACCTTCACGAACCCCGAATTAGTGGTGTTGGTAAGTTTAATTCCTAATTTTGTCAATATGTTGCGCAATAATCATTTATTTATCTGTATTTCGTCAAATTGAAATTCATATAATTAGTGGCATTGGTAAGTTTAATTCCTAATTTAGTTAATATGTTGGGCAATAATCATTTATTTATCTGTATTTCATCAAATTGAAATTCATATTATTAACCGGAATCAGGTTATGACGGATCCTGACGCTCCTTGAGGCGAGTATCTGCACTGGTATGCTATAAATTTCTGATAATATGGAACACAGAATCCATTATCTAATTTCATAATAACAGTACTAATCGCTACGTTGTGCAGGTTAACTCTGCCTTTCCCTGCCGTCGGATATGATATAGGTATCATGGCTGGGTTTCTTTCTTTGACCTTAAAATATACCGATCGATTGAATGCGCGTAATAATCCTAACCGTCATGAATATGTTTGTTTCTTTATGCTGCAATATTAGATTCACCGGCGATGGAGCTGGCTGCCTACGAACCTCCAAGATCAGGTGCCCACATGCTAGTTCTCACATTTTTCCAGGCTCAAGAATATCAGACCATCGTTGTGCCCAACTCGCGGGAGAACTTCACTACCAGATCTTTTGCTCATACTAATGCACTCGGATCGCCCCTGGGTGCTTCTTTTTTCAACATCAAATATGAAAATGAGAACGAGAAACAGGAGGGCAGTGAATCGTCCACATGCAACGGTGTTGGGCCATGTAGCAAGCGGCAAGAGAATGGATCAATCAGTAAGACATGCGACGGTGCTGGGCCATGTAGCAAGCGGCAAAAGAATGGATCAACCAGTAACACAAGCATCAGTGCTGGGTCATGTACCAAGCTGCAACATAATGGATCAACCAGCAACCCGAAACAGATTCCAGAATCAGAATCAACGAGTAAGAGGAGCAGAATTTTAGTCTCGCTCTGTGCTGTTTTTTCCAGGATCAACTATGAAAATGAGGCGAAAATCGGAAGATTGATTAAGTAGCGACACCATTACCTCTGTCATATACAAGATCTTTTACTGTCTTAGAGTGCCGTTGGATATTGTTAAGATAGATCCAATAGAGCATACCGAATCCTGGTTTGTAGTTGTTAGGTCATGTGCGTAGTTAGTTTTGTTCCACGGTATCATTGATGCAGTGAGGCATTCGTTAATAATATTCAAACTGGGAATAAATTTCTTGCGTTCTGTTTGATTTTGCTGCGTTATGTTTGTTACGTTGAATATCTCAAAATACAGTATAATTTAACTTTCTGATTTGTAGTCCCGATCTTTGTAGTACGTAGTTTTTTAATTTGTAAAAGACAAATAAATTTATATCAAGGAGTTGGATCAGATTAGCCTTGGCGCGGCGTTAAATAATAACAAGATGATTAGCCGAACATTCAACATTCAAAGTGACTGTGTATCTTCCCCGTGCTAATTGATTATTATTTTAAGTAATATTCAAAGAGGGGGCTATGAAGGCGCCTATTTATCTCCCCTATTATTCTTGGAGTGTTTGAGTGTCTTAATGTCTCAAGTAAATTAAAGGTACAACAGATAATTTATCCAATATTCAATCTTACAAAGTGTATTTTCTGTCGAGCCATTGTTTTGAATTTGTTTTCATAAAAGTATTTAAATACATTTGTTAGATGAAAATTTATATTTAAACTAATTTTTAATTTATAATATTTTTGTATAATTTAATAACGTTTTTAAAAAGCAGAAGTTATTTTAATATATTTTTAAAAATTTTTTTTTTTTTTTTTTTTTTTTTTTTTTTTTTTTTTTTTTTTTTTTTATTTTTATTATATATTAATTATGTTTAAATTTAAAGTTAATTGTACAACTTTTATGGTGTTTTAAACTTTCATAAAACTATTTAAATATTTTTTGTAAAATGAAAATTTATATTTTGTGACTAAAATATTTTTAGAAAGTAAATACATTTTTAATATATATATTAAAATTATAATAAATTTTTTTAAAAAAGTGGAGTTGACGTCTTTGAGTTCGAGTTCGATTTTTTAGTGCCACTCAGGTGTTGAGGGCGGGACGAGCACACCAAGTAAATCAATTTTTTGATTAAACTTGAATGATTCCAACTTCACGTGTTTATTGGGATTTGGTGACAGGAGAATTCCTTTAAGAAGATGGAGTTGGCTCCTAATATTCTGGGTTGGTTACAACCAAAGCTCTCTTTGGTAAAGTTACGACTCCTCTTCAATATTCGCGTTTGAAATTTTTTTTAGAATTGGATCTGCGATAAATGAAAACGATTAAAGAGAAGGTAGGTTTTGCCAACAGGTGATTTTTTTTTTTTATTTTAAAAATATGTCAAATAAAATTAAATATTTATGCAATTTAAGACTGTATAATAACAAAATTAAGATGTCAAGACTATTAAATAATTCTGCTGTTGCAGATTAAATTGAAAGTGAAAATGCAGTGTGAGATTTTAATAGGAGGATACAGCATGGGCTTTATGGGTTGGAAGGTCTATATGGCAGAAGTCTTGACTTGGCGGAATCTGCTTGAAGAGGCAGTTTTACATCTTGCGGATGAGAAAAGAAGTTACAAAAGTTGTTGACCATTTAAATACCTTTAATACCCTTAGTTTAATTGACTAGTATGGAAAGTTAAATTCGAATATGGGGATAAGGCTATTACACTATTGTGTTTGTTTCCTAAATCTTGGGATAATCTAGTAACCTCTGTGGCAACAACAAATATTTTAGATTATGACATTTTATTTGTGCAAATTTGTTGAGGAGGTGAGGAGAAAATATAGTAAAGAAGCCTCAACTTCAGAGGTGATGCTAATGAGAGGTTGAACCACAGAGAAGAATTAGAGAAATTTTTTCTCAGTCTAAGTCAAGACACAAAAAGGATAAAGAAAAATGATAGCATTGGCAAGGACATCTCAAGAAAGGTGTTGGAAGAAGAATGGAGAGAACTCTATGGAAACAAATTTGGTGTAACAAATTAGGGCATATTAATTGATCATGATTTATCCATCTCTAATAATTTACAATATCAAGAAGAATAACAATTAGATTAAGGTGCCTCCCACCACATGTTCCCACATAGAAATTGGTTTTTTTTTCTTACCAATTTGTTGATGAATGTGTAGTGTTTATGGAAATGGTATTCCATGTAAAAAGCTGTTAGGGTTGGCGTGTATTAGAATCCCGGGATGTTTGATGCATTATTATTAGGAGTCTTAGGATTTTAGATATGTACTTGATATTAAATCAAATTTGATTTTATTAGGAGAGTTAGATTCTTATGGGTATATGTATACAAGTCAAGGTGGAGCTCTCACAATGTCAAAAGGTAATTTAGTAGTGATGAATGCAACAAAGTTTGATAACCTTTCTAAGATGGAAGGCAGTACCGAAGTAGCATTTGAATTGGTAGATGTATCTTCTTATTTATGGAAAAAGCATCAAGGTCATAAGAGAAGAAAATAATTGCAGTCTTTGGTAGGAGGTAAATCAGTTCCAAACTTAAAATCATTTTTTTTGAATTCCTGCTTGTTTTATAACTCTGCAAGTTATGATGATGGTATAAAGGGATGTTATGTGTGAGATCCTACTTCTCACAAGGTCATCATTGACAAAGATAGAGTATGGATGGAACAACCAAAAGTGTTGATTCAAGATCATAATAGTAAATTTGTTTGCATGCTAGGTAGTTCATTGTATGGCCTATTGGTAACCAGGAAAATATACAAGATGTTTGAATCCTTCGTAGTGAGTCAGAATTTTTCTAAGGGTAGGAATGAATATATGGTTTATAGTACATTCACATTCTTGATATTTCTTTGTTCATGATATGTAATGCAAGGCAAGATGTGGATAAAATTGGTAAGAAAATGACTTAGGTGGATAGGACAATTTAGATGAGGGATGGAAGCCAAGCAATTATGACATGAAGTAAAAGAAATTAGTAATGGTAAGTTGTAGTTTACAGGGTTAATATGAACATTGTAAAACCAGTTTTATCCCTCTTGCTTTCCATTATAAGTTTCCTCAAGTATAAGGCATGTCTATAAAGAAGAAAGGTTATGTCTCATGTAATTTGGTGTCTGTTGTATATGATGAAATGGTTAAGAACAGAGGTTTCAGATGGTAATGATGTTGTCATAAATGTCTTAATGATTCGGGTTTCTAGATTGAAATGGGTGATTTGGCGTTTGAAACACAAATTTGCTATAATGGTTACTAAGATGGTCTTTGATAGTACTTAATGTATATTTTCACGAGGGTTTTTTGGGTAGGAGGAGAGTTATCACTAAATGTGTCTCACAACACAATTGTGGAAGAGATGTTGGAGGTAGAGAGATCCCTCAGGAAATCCAAACTCATACAAGTCTCTGAGAAAAGATCCTTAAACTTGAGTTTATTAGAAGTTAGGTGAATTGCAGCTGTGTGGCAGAAAAAGTGATTAACAAAAGGAATGAGCAAGGTATCAAGTTAATTTTCGTCAAGGTGGAGATTGTTGGGACAGCAATTCTATAAAGGATGAGATTTGGTCCTATTATTTTTCACATTAGTTAAAACAAATACAAGACAAGTTAGAATATGGATAGGGATTGCATTTAATATTGAGACACTACGAATATGATTCATGTATGAAAGCATGTAGAAACAAAAGCGACTATGAGTGTATATGAGATATTTACCGTCGATGTAATCTCCATAATCAAGATAAGACAATTGATGCCTATAGCAGTGGACTAGTAGCCCAATGTTTAGGTGAACCCTTGAAATAGCATGCTATCTGTGTGTGATTTTTTAATTATTACATGTGATTGTGTTTTCCGCATTATTAATTCTAACTCGGACTTATAAAGTTTTGTAGATTCCACATATTTAATACACACAATTCTAAATTGAGAGGGGCCATTTCCTGAGTGCCCATATGCACTCTTAATTTATAGAAATGTTGATGCAGGTTCACTATCAGTTAGGAGATTGCAATGTTTCTTGTCTCATGTTGACTACTACCCAAGGTTTGGGAAGACTCTCTTCATGCAAACAACGCAACATAGAGTTTCAATCTAAATGAGTATGAATATGTTGTATATGTTACCTTCTCTTCGTTTCAAATAGCCATGAGTTCATTGTCGAGCAGGAACAACAACTATTGAGAGGGATCTATGAAGATATTCCTCCATATTGTGGAGCACACAAATTTCAAAACAATGGTAAATCAATTTATCAACCACAGCTTTCACGATAAATTGACCATATTTAAATCATTAAATAGGGATTAATTTCATACAAAAATTAACCTTTTCTTTAATGTAAATCAATTGTAGATATACATGGACCCTGAGGAGGGGAAGTTGCAACCTTGGACACACTATACATTCTGGGAAAGAGGCTAAGTCAAAGAACATACAAATACAATGAAGACACTTACATGCTACATTTGGGATTGAATGAAAAATTCCATTTCATTTTGAGTTTTGAGTTTTTCTATTGTAGTCTTATGCGAAATAAAAAAAAATGTCTTAGCGAGGAAATGACCCCAAAACAAAATTAATAAAAAGTTACCGTTAATTTCTAGATTTGATGTCAATTCTATATGAATTTAGACAGAATTTTTTTCCTCCATTTTTTGTGCCAATTTACTATTTTTCTCCATTTTTTTGTGCCCATTTACTATTTTTCTCCGGTAATGGGACCTCCACTTTCTCTATGCAAGAGCCAATGATATGTGCTAATGTGGTCTGTAATTATTTCACCAGTTCCATCAAATTCCATGAGATGCAATCCACATAAACATGACACCTTTGTCTGTTCCATCCTAACTACTCCCAATCCTTTGGAATTATCTTTCCCATTTTTGTATAATGTGATCCCATCCCCTAACTTCTCCCAATCCACTGGAGTATCTTTCCCATTATCATTCTTCCTATCTGTTATCACTCCAAGAAACTCTTTGAGGTTGTAAGACAAAGATGCTTGGTAACTTAAAGTAAACTTGTTTTTGTGTTTTTGTATGTGTGGATCAATGGGATAAATCAACTACAATATAGTATCCAGACAGTCAAAATGAATAATCAAATAAACCAATGCCCTTAAGGATCAGTAATGAGATAATAGCTTTAAGTGAGTGAAAAAGACAGTGCTTATAAACTAGATACACAATGATGGGTTTAATAAACAATGTAAGAAACTATTAATCAATTTATGAACTGACTAATGAGATGACAGCCATTTTGTAGTTAAAATAACTTGAATAAGAGTGCAGAAGAAGGGTGGAAATATGACATTAATAGAGTGAGAAACTTGTGATCTGTATTATCGTATGAAAACTCTGTTACAAAGGTATAGTTTATGTATTGAAAATAGACCCCCTTTGGGTGTGGCCTCTATCAACTTAAATCAATTTTAAAAAGAAATTCAGATCCTCAAATGATGGATCTCAAAATTATAAGTGTTTACAAATCTAATCAATTACATGATTCTAGGAAATAAATCCTATTCCCAAGGAGCAATTGGATTCATAATTTGATTTTCAACATCTTCGACCTTTTTAGCAAACTATGGTGATGACAAGGCAACTTGAGATCCATCTATGACAGCTATTCATAACTTCATTAGCTGCTTGATGAAGTCAAAATGGCACTTTGACAGATAGGTAGTTTTTGGCCAAAAATAGGTGATTTGCTTGATCTCTTTCACCTCACTCGCATCTTGAAAAACTTAAATAGAGCATTGACACAAATCTTCTTAATTATAGTCTTCACTTTAAAACCATCCTCGTGCCCTTTAGAATGATAAAAAATCAATATTTGAAAAAATAATGCCATTCTGTCCTGCTCTGTAGTTTCACCAGCTCTTCTGCCTTGAAATTTGCTAGTTAGTCGTTGAAAGGTCTACTTTTCAATGGCTAAATCGTTGTAAATATTCTTCCTCTGTTGGTGAAAACTCTTTATTATTAGCAAGTGTTGTAATTTTCTTATAGTTAAATGAGAGTTTACTTCCCTGTAAAATATAGTTGTTCTATTGACATCAATTGCACATCTAACACAGGAACATCAAGTGTTTTGATGATGTTACTATATTCATTTGGAAGGCAATACTTAATGTGATTCAAGGTTGTATAAATAAAACACCATTATCATTCCAAGCACCACTCTTAAAATGAGTAGTCTCATGCAGAGTGCACCTATGTACAAGTTTCTTGCTTTCAATGATGATTGCATGCTTACTCTGCAAGACATGGTTTTGACTAGACAATGTATTTCAAAAATAGAGTATATAGTTCTCCGAGTACAAAACTCTGTCACATATCAAGAGGATTATTCTATCTGTTGACCTATAAAGAAGGATTCATGTTCCTGCATAAAATATTGCATCCACAGTTACTGGAAGACTACACTTCTTAGTGACCTTATTTCTGAGATTTTTATCATCACTTGGTTATGACTCTTATCAAGGATTGCAAATCAATTACGAGAAACAAAGACAATGGATCCTCCAAGTCCTCTCTTTGCTTCATGTGTCATCTCATTTCTGCCAACACTATCCTTTGGAAAGAGATAAAATTCATATGACCCACTTTCAACATCTGAACATACCAGAACAACATTTTCCAAAAGACTATAAGAAAATGATCTTGGTCCTTGATTCATTTATGTGGATCGATGCCTTCTTATTTGTATAATTTGAGTGTATTTTGAGTTGTAAATTCATAAGCCCGCAGAAAATGGTCTTTGATGTAGTGCAGGGTACCTTCATAAACAACAAAGTCAGGTCTTTCTCGTTCTGACCTGAAAAAAGTCATTCCACTGTTATGTCCAACAACAAGAAGATTTATATCACGATGTGTTGTGAGGATGCAGAAGTTATCATGCTCTCTACAAATTATTTGGACACCTGTATGCCTGGATACATCCCAAACTCTGATACTCTCTCTTCTGAATTGGAAACAATCATGTCTTGGCGTGCATTGAAAATCACACAAGATGCATTATTCATATGCCCTTACACTTTTAACTGGATCTGGCAGTTGGCCTCACCATGGCACCATGGTATTTTAAGGTAATATGCTTGTGATTCTTTTTTGGCACTTGTCTGAAATGTTCTGA
>SNQJ01S0181585.1:0-13576 GCA_010110895.2 Picea sitchensis
AGGCCTGAGACAAATTATGAGTTAATCCAAAAGAACTCTGTACCATTGTGCTTTAAATCATTTCAAGTTTTGAAGGAGACTCTTGGACAAGTGTTGAAGGATAAATACATAAAAGGTCAGGGAATTTCATTTGAGTCAATGCAGCAGTCTTGTCAGTCTTTTCAGGATCCAATAGCTGATCGGTTGGATGGCCTGTGTGGTCAAAATCATTCTTCATTCGCCAGTCATGAGATAAAAAGTTGTTATGATAGGGATATGATTAGACAGTCAGTTACAGGGGTGTGTTCAGTAGAAGCATCATTTCAAAACCCATCAGGAAAGTCGCAGCCATGTCAGGAAATGCATAAGGACGAAGATAACGTAGATACAGTTCCAGAGATGCCATCCAAGAATCAAGGAGCATGTCATTTCTACCTTGATCCTGTAGCTACCTATATGGAGAATTTTCTCACTGTGGAGCCTCAATATTTCTCTGACATTACTTTTGTTTTCCAAGATTGTCGAGGCCTCTATTATAAAGATCATTCATGTTTTGGGCAGTGGCTTTTTCACTTTGCAGTTTTGAGTCGATGGGCGAAAGGTCAAGCTGCGCTTTTCGTTGTGCTAACAAGCAGTCAAGCAATCAACTGGTCTCAGAAACTGCTGGATTGGCTCCATTGGCATTTTTCCATTACCTAGTTGAGCAATGATTGCAGTAGGGTAGGTAGGAAAAAATGAATAAGCTCAGCATTCCGAGCATCTCTTTTTCAGCAGTGTTTAGCTTAATTTGGTTTCAGTTGCTAAACATTCTGAGCATTTCTTTTTCAACAATGTTTATTTTAATTTGGTTTCAGCTGCAAGATCAAAATAGTACGTTGCAGAATAAGATTTTGGGATCAACCCAATGGATAGCATCATCTGCATACCACAGGTTCGTGGTTATTGACACCTCCCGAGAAGCTTCCATCCCCAGGTGGAGCCTATGTTGTGTCCTATAACTATAGCGACCGACTTCTTCGACTGTTGATTTGGCGTTTCCTCTCGCGATGACGGTTTGATCCCCCATCACATTGCTGCATCCTTCATACACGTTGCGCCCTCACTTCCTTGTCCTGTGGGTCTCATTGACTACCTTCGCTCATCATTTAACCTACTAAAAGATTCAGTGATTATATTATCTCGCCCTGTGGGAAGTCTTCTTCCCTCGTTTCTGGTTGTATTTCGTATTTATTCAAATACATACCCCATTTGCCCAATGGGTCTCCTTTGGCTTCACCCACCATCGCTGATCATATCTCAATCTTTTGAAGTGTACCATCGAGAGTTCTCGAGTCGCCATTCCGTTAGCACTTCCTCAGATTTGCCTTCCAAGGCCGCGGAGGCGCCACAGGCAACATCAAAACCACTTCGAAGTCTTGGATCTAGATCCTTGAAGACTCAGAGAGGGATTCTCTGCCTGATATAGCTTTGTTTGAAGAGTTATTAGGCTAGTTATGAAGAACATGGGTTGGGGTTTTAAAATGGTTGATTTGGAACAGCAAGCGCGGGCCATTGGGCAATGGGGTATGTATTTGAATAAATAGTTTAAATGGCTAACCAGAAACGAGGAAAGAAGACTTCCCATTGCATGAGATAATATAATCACCGGATCTTTTAGTAGCTTAAATGATTGGGCTAGAGGTGTCACCGGGGCCACGGTGACAAGGGAGTGAGGGCTAACGCGGTATGAAGCGGATGCAACAGGTGATGGGGATCGGGCTTAAAAGACGGAGGGAGGAACGGATCAATCGAGCCATACTTCACATCACGAGCAGAAACGCCAAATCAATAAATAAGAATCGATTCGGCCATAATTATAGGACTCCCAACATAGGCCCACTGGGATGGTTTCTTCGTGAGGTGTCAAGAACCACGAACCTCTGAACATGAAGAATGGTGCTTTATCCATTGGCTGATCCCAAAATCTTATTCCTCAACCTATACCTATTTTGATCTTCTTTCAATTGAAACCAAATTAAAATAGACACTGCTGAAAAGAGATGCTCGGAATGCCGAGCTTATTCATCTTTTCCTACCTTACCCTACCTAATCATAGCTCTGAATCTAGGTAATGGAAAATGCCAATGGAGCCAATCCAGCTTCGAGCACTTTGATTGTTTGATCATTGTTAGCACAACGAAGCAGCTCTGGACTTTCTTCATCGACTAAACCGGCAAAGTGAAAAGCCACCAAAACATGAATGATCTTTATAATAGAGGCCTCGACAATCTTGAAAAAAAGTAATGTCAGAGAAATATTGAGGCTCTATAGTGAGAAAATTATCCATATAGATAGCTATCAGATCAAGGTAGAAATGACATGCTCCTTTATTCTTGGATGGAAGCTCTAGCACTGTATCTACGTTATTTTCACCCTTATGCATTTCCTGACATGGCTGCTACTTTCCTGATGAGTTTTGAAAAATGATGCTTCACCGAATACACTTCAGAATTCCATCGCCTTAATCATATCCCTATCATAACAACTTTTTATCTCATGACTGCAGAATGAAGAATAATTTTGACCACACACGCCATCTAACAGATCAGCTATTGGATCCCAAAAGACTTACAAGACTGTTTCATTGATTCAAATGATATTTCCCGACCTTTTATGTATTTATCCTTCAACACTTGTCCAAGAGTCTCCTTTCAAAATCCTTGAAATGATTTAAAGCTAATAAATGGTACAGAGTTACTTTTGATTAACTCATAATTTGTCTCGTGCTTTAAGCTTTCATTTGGAATTTGAAAATCAGAGTAAGTAAAGTGTTGCAACTTTGGGTTTATAATGTTCTCAACATCCTTAAATGCATCTTCAACCGATTGATCAAGGAAATTTCTGTCTTTCCTCTGCTTTTCATTTCATTAAAGTTTCTTTTCAGAAATTGAAAGATGAGAAACATAAGGGCAAAAATTTTTCCCTTACTCTGAAATTATTTGCCTCTTCCTCATCGCGGTCATGAATGTTGCGCAAGGGCTGATTGTCACATCCGAACGGTAAACGATCTTCTTGCTGCCAACGACATGTTGCCGGTTCCTCTAAACAGCCAACCTCTATTTCAGCTTCATGATCATCATCATGCCGATCCCACTTGGGTGGACAATCCAAGTAAGGGATATCGTCAAACATGCACATCATATCAACTGCTGCTCTACAAGTTGAGATATTTCATCTTGATCATGCTGTGAATTGAATACATGAACTAATCATTATTCAAACCATGGGTACCATGGATGAGCGTAAAATGTTTGGGGACCGGGACCGTGTCTTTCTCTGAAATCAATGAACATGATGTCTCTTTGGGCAAGCTCATCTTTATGTTAATCTTCTGCATCAAATTTTCCATGGAACTGGCCAAAATCTCCAGTTTATCTTTTGATGACTTCAGCTGGTCCATTTCATTATCCTTTAACTTTGACCTCCTTTGATCGCCAGTTGGTCTCAACATCAACTCCACGTTCTCAGATTTCTTCAAGGCTTCGGTGCTGTTCCTCTTAATTGGTACTGCCATTTCGAGATCAAAAGTCAGAAATGCAGCTTATCCAAACCAAGAGGCTTTCATCCAATAGTATGGAATGATACACATAATTGAATCTAGTTGAGAACTGTTGTATTGTTTCCCCTAGTTGTATTTTCAAATGGTTATATTATTCTAGGATGAGGAAGACATTTTTCATGATCACCCACCTATCTAAGTAAACTTGCATGAATTGATGAAATTTTTTTATGCTTGCGGCTGGAAGGTTCTAAAACCAATCTTTAACTTTACCTCCCGTAGACAGTGGGGGCAAACATTCTAATGCATACATCTTCTTCTTCTAATTCCCTCAAAAGGTCAAGAAAAATCCCTAAGACTTTGGATATGCTTTTCAGCAGAAATATTGGCCTTCTCTCCATCAAACCTAGGAAAATTATTGATGTAATTGATTGCAGGTCAAGTGGAGAATAGGAGGCAAATCTAGAGGCTTGTATCGGTCGGGAACTTTTGAAAGAACAGTCAGGATGTAGGTTGAAAGAGGCTTACAACCATCCGTGAGGTTTAGGGTTATAGGAGACAGCGTATATTTTATGTCCTACTCAGGGTTTCTACAGTGCATCCTCGGATGTGCGCAGAAAGATGTGAGTATAACCATAACTCCTACAATTTGGGAGGTATGGTCTCTTGAGACTCATCCATTGAATGGTGGTCAAAGTAATATTCAACAATATACCTTTTATCAAGCTTAGAAAAAGACAAGACATAAATGCAGATAAAACCAAATATGTCATTAATGTAATTTGAACTTGAATACCAGGTCTTTCTTGGCTGCTTACCATGCTTCGTGTTCTTCCTCCGCTGATTCTTCGATTTTGTACTCTCAGTTCGAGCTGGTTGGAGTCGTCAAGTAGATGATTCATCCTTCTTGCGTCTAGTCACTATCCACCATCAAGGATCAGATCTGGAACTTGAAGTACACTAATGGAGAGTTCCCGCTGGAGTCGTTTATTCATAGCACTCTATAATTTGTCCAAGGTTGTGATGGCAATCACATAGGCAACACCAAAACCACATCGAGTCTTGGATCTAGCCCTTCAAGACTCGAGAGGGATCTACTCTGTCTGATATAGCTTTGTTTGAAGAGGTATTAGGCTAGTTATGAAGAACATGGGTTGGGGTTTTTAAATGGTTGATTTGGAACAACAAAGAGGGCCATTGGGCAAATGGGGTCTGTATTTGAATAAATACGAAATACAACCAGAAACGAGGAAAGAAGACTTCCACGGGGCGAGATAATATACTCACTGGATCTTTTAGTAGCTTAAATGATGGACAGAAGAAAAGATGAGAGAGATAGATTCAACTAAGAAGTAGTTAAGAATTTCTTAATCGAAAACATCAGAAGATAAACATTAAAATCTTTAGAATCGGAAACAGGGTATCAAAGATAAATCCTGCAACTTTAAGTTACTCTTAAAGATTAGTTCCAGAAAACAATATGATTACAAAGCAAGAAAACGTTCAACTTAGAGAATAAACATCACCAATGAATACATGCAAGAATCCTGTGAACAGCTTGCTCATTTCTGATAGATCATTTGAAGTTACAGGAAAAATTTCTCTGCTAAACACAGCCCACAGTGCCGCCAGGAACCTCACAGGTCGAACCCTTTTACATTAAAATCATATCAATAAATAGGATAGATCATCCCAATAATTTTCAGAAGTCGGTTTAACTGCCTCGGCCAAAAATAGCCACCGCTCCCACAAAATTTGGAGCTTTCTGCCATGAAAGACGGACCGGTTTTCTGCGAAAAAGGGGTCCGAGAAGACGTGATTTTATCTTCAATGATGACACCTGGGAGAAAACTGAAAGAGGTTATTGTATATGGGCATGTTCTGGACAAAAACCTCCTTCAGTTTCGCCAAATTCATTCCCAGCTGGCCGTAACAGCTCCTGCAAGACCGGGACTGTAACGGAAAATTGAGAATCTGAAAAAATAGGCCTCGAATATGTCTTTGATTCTCCCTTCTCGTAACTCCGTTGCAAAAAATGAGAGAGGTTTTTGTTCTTCAGCCCGTGCTGAGAAAAAACCTCTCTCGGATTTTTAAAATCCATCTCCGTTTGCCCAAAAAGAGATCTGAAAGAGGACGTGGTAAAACAGCCAAAAATGGCAAGACAAAGGCAAAAGTGGTTTTTTCGTGAAACGCAAAATTCCGGACCCCCCCCTCTCGTTAAATTCCGGATGGTGAGGGGGGGTCCGGAATTTTTATTAGCCGTGGATTTATTTTGAGGTGATGCATGATTAAATGGAAATGTGTGAAGTTTAATTGGGATTCCGGACCCCCCCCTCTTGTTAAAGCTCGGAAGGTGAAGGGGGGTCCAGAAAGTTTATGGACCGTGGATTAATTACTTGGTAAGTGGATGGGGGCGCGTTGAGGTTTGAGGGAGCGGGAGTTTTGGTGGGAGTGGAGGGTGACGTAGGGGTGAGGTGTGAGGGGGGTGAGTGGAGTGTGACGTGAGGGGAGTGAAGGGGTAGACTTAGGTTCATTTTGTTTTATGTTTTTGTTTTTTGTTTTTAATATTTTATGTTTTGTTTTTTATGTTACATGTATATTACACGTTTGGTTTTATGTTTTTTTTTTCATGTTTTAATTTATATGTTTTATATATTGTATTTTATATTTTATTTAAATGTTTTTATATATTATGTAAGTTTATTATGATATGTTTTGTTTTTTATATTTAATTATTATATTTTATTTTTTGGTTTTTTAAATTGTTTTATATTTTTATATTGTTTTTTGTATTTTCTTTTTATTTAAATTTTAATTTTTTATGATTTGTTTTATTTAATTTAAAACTAACCTAGTTACTAATACTAACTTAATTATTAACCATTAATTAATTAATTGATTAACAATTGATTTATTATTAATTAACCAACTAATTATTAGCTAATCTAGTTTATTAAACTAACTACATTAACATTTATTATTACTTTAATCTAATTGATCTATTATTCTTTTTGTTCATCCTAAGTCTGATTATTTACGGATGGGTGACGGGCAAGAGGTAGTCAATGGGGCCACAGGACAAGGGAGTGAGGGCGCAACGTGTATGAAGGATGCAGCAGGGTGATGGGGGATTGAGCGAAAAGAATGGAGGGAGGAAACGGGATCAACCGAGCCATACTTCGTCATCACGAGAGAAACGCCAAATTAACAGTCAAAGAATCGATTTGCCTATAATTATAGGACCCCAACAGAGTCTATATTGAAGAATATTTGTTAGGTTTTCTCTCCCAAGAGGGTTTCCCAAGATAAATCTTGTTTATATTGTGGATGTCTTTATTTTAGTGATCTTGATGCATGTAGTTATTGTTTTAATTGTTAAAAGTTAAAGAATATTGGATACACTTAACTGCTTAAGAAAAATTTTAACACCCTTCTGGGTAGCAACCATGCAGGAGGATTACAACTCTCTCCTTGAGAACCAAACTTGGGATCTAGTTCTACTTCCTTCAGACAAGAAGCTTGTTAGATGTAGATGGGTCTACGGGACCAAAAAGGCAGTGGACGGACAAGTGAGCAAGCACAAGGCAAGACTGGTTGCCAAGGGATTTTTATCAGATCCATGAGATCAATTATGATTATACTTTTTCTCTAATAGAAAAGTTGTATTCTATCAGGTTGGCCCTTTCCATTGGAGCATCCAGGGGATGGAAAGTACATCAGATGGATGCGAAGAATGATTTTCTTCATGGGGATCTCTAAGAGGATATGTGTATGGAGCAGTCGTCTAGATTCATACAGAATTCATCTTTAGTGTGCCAACTCAAAAAGTCACTGTATGGACCCAAGCAGGTTCCTAGAGCATGGTACGCAAATATGGACTCCTACTTTCTCTCCAAGAATTCTGTCAAATGTGAATCACATCCCAATGTCTACATGTTGAGGACCATTGATTCACTTCTTATCCTAGTCCTATATGTGGATGATCTCTTGATCACTAGCAACTCAATTTCAACGATTGTTGTCGTCAAGGGCATTCTTCATGATAAGTTTGTTATGACAGACATAGGTCCACTCCATTTATTTCTTGGTCTTGAGATCATCCACGATGCTTTAGGCATCAAGCTATCTTAGGACAAGTATGCTTGGGATCTCATGGAGATATTCCACATGACAGAATGTCAGTCTGAACCGACACCATTCTTATATGGGGTTAGAATTGAGAATGGTCGGGATACACCAGTGGTCAACAACACCTTGTATAGACAGCTTGTGGGGAGCCTTATGTATCTCACCCACACCCTACCATATCTATCATATGTAGTAGGGTTAGTCTCTAGGTACATGCAGGAGTTGCATGAGTTACACTTGAAGGATACCAAGCACATCCTTATATATGTTCAGGACACCATTAGTTATGGGATCCACTATGTAGTAGGTTGCAAGTTGGATCTCATAGGCTTCACCAATTTTGACTGGGTTGGCGATGGCATTGATCGCAAGTCCACCTCTAGGTACATGTTGAGTTTGGGATCCGACCTAATTTGTTGGTCGAGTAAAAAGCAACCTGTTATTGCTCTATCTTCAACAGAGGTCGAGTACAGGGAAGCAAACAACATCTCCATCTAGGCATTGTGGCTATAGAACTTCCTCACCAAGCTCGACATTCAGTTCCACCGGCCCACTGTGATGTGGTGTGACAACCAGAGTACATTAAAAATTTGTCGAGATCCAATACAGAGACAATGGACAAAACATATCGAGATCCATATGGGCTTAATCAGAGAGCTAGTTCATGATAGGTTCATCAATTTATAGTATTGCCCTTTTGCCAAGCATATTGTCGACATCTTCACCAAGACTTTCATTGAGTGAAAATTTGATAGTTTGCACAATTTTCTTGGATTGAAGGACATAGTTTCCTAGCAACTGTCTTTCTCTTCTTTTGATATATTGTATTTTGAGGGGGGGTTTTCCCTCTTTCCTAACTTTATTTCAGTGTTCATTAGTTGCATTTTTCATGGGTACCTAACACGACCTTTTGTTGTCNNGGAGATATTACACACACCTAGGATTTTCCTTTCATTTTATTTTCCTAAGTTCATTTGGCTATGTTGAGGGTCCCTTAGTCTGAGATATTATCCCCTCATTGAGGATATTTTCCCCTGGACAAGGGTGCCACATACCTTCCAGTCAATTCTCAGTTATCGTTCAGTTAGACTAGTTGAGTGAAGTGTTGCATGTCAACCTTGGCTTTATCACCAAATATTGCATGCTAACCTTGGGATCATCACCAATAATGTGCACTTGAATTGGGATAATCACCAGTAAGGTGCATTCCACATGTGTGAGTGATCTTCTCCTCATTTCACTCTCGTTTAGCTAGTTAACTGATGACTACATGGCCAGTTAACTGAGACTAGGTGGAAGTTGACTCTAGTAACTGCCAGTGTATGTCACATCTCTCTAGAACACTCATAATGCACATTAGCTTAGATACTATGGTGATTTATTTGTGTCATACAAAGTATACCACTTGTATTGTATCATTCTCTTACTCGGATAATAGAAATTATTTCATTCTTTTCTCCATTTTTGTCTCCTCTCTTCATCCACCATTGCAAGCTATGTATGTTTCATTGTTAGCTAAATATTTTGTGCAAGTATCTCATAAATTCTACAGTTATATCTTTTATATGATAAAGATAATATATTTTATAATAATATTAAATCTAAATTGAGAGACCCTTAAGAGATATATATATATAACTTATAAGTTCGTAACTATAATAATATTATGATTCAAAGATCGTGGAACTATAATATTAATGTCCTTGTTTTACAAATAAATAAATAAAAATAAAAATATATAAAGAAAAATTTGGGGATATGTCATGTAGTAATAACTTGGCATACATCATAAAGTGCATTAAATGACATGGCCAAAAACCACAGCTTAAATAAGGCATCACACTAATATTGTCAGTAATGTTGGTAATGAGGGAGTGAACTATAAAGCATGGCCAAGTTGATAGAATTCAAGTTAGAGTATTGTTACCCCCATTTTTAGGGTTTAGGGGTACCACTTTAAACTTTTAAAATCCTCTACATATCCATACCTCCCATCTTGTAGTTGTATGTCTATGACTTTTCCCTTTTCCCTTTCGAGGCTACATAATTTCAAAGTTTATGATATGTCTTCTAGTCACATATATGCATTGAGATTGTGAGTTCATAGTTGATGCAGGAGCATAAGCTCACAGCACTAGAGGATCTATGGTTGTTGAAAGTCAAAGGCAAATTTTATTAAAGAGAGTGGGTGCTCTTTAATTTACTTGTTGTATTCAGTTCAAATTCAATAAATTGTCAAAGGATCTCGAATAGTCACATATATGCATTGAGATTGTGAGTTGATAGTGCAATGCTATCTATAGGGGTATTGAAATTTTCTAAGCTTTACATTTACATGATATGCTTGCCAAACTGCATTGAAGGAATCCACTTGTTGAATTAGTGGTGACCTTTCTTTGAGATTACATGTTAGGATTTATTTGAGAAGTTTGAAAACTTTTATAAGTATGGATTCCCCTAGGCCAACACTATAGGGTCAATCCTTATTGCTCCACCCTAAGTATTACTACTTAAATTTCCCTGGTGGCCCATTGGTTCTAAGTAATAATAGTTTCAAAAGTTCCTTTATGTACATATGGGTCTAACCGAAGCCAACCCTATCGAGTTAACCTTCAACACTCCAACTTGAGTCCCTTTGTTGTGTCCTTATCCAATAGCCCAATGATGTAGTCATGAATAATATGTGATTCCCAAGCTTGACCCTCAAGTGAAAACCACCAAGTTAACACCCTTAAGGTATCAAGTACCCTCTTTAAATTTCTCCCTACCACTATTGCATGGTGCACACATGGACCAATCAGACCATGTGACATGTGTCAATCAAGTTGTGCAATGTGGAGGCCATACCCACCATGGAAAAGATAAGTGGTAGTATACATGGATTTCACAGTTCTCCTTGATTGTTGCATGGAACTATGTTGTCATCCATTTAAACACACTTTCATGCCATAACAATTGCAATGTATGGATTTCTCATTATGTACCTAGCATACACATTCTTTCTCAATGTATCATTGTGTGGGATACTAGCCATGCATTCACCATACACAACCTGCTTGTAGATGTCACAAAGGACGTGCTACTAATACAAGTAATGTATCACTTGTGTTGGAGTCTACTCCTTTGAATTACCTTATCATATTATAGATGTGTAATTTTGATTCATCCACTTGATGTCTAATGTTATGATAGGATCCCCCTTTTGTCCGTCCCCTTTTGACATTTGGTCCCAAGCTCGACCTTATTAGACCTTATGGGTTCTCCAATTGAGACATCTTCCAAGTAACTAGAAAGTTGGTATTAGACATGGTGCTTTGGATTTGGTCTGTAGTTGGTTGGAAGTGCCTCATTTTGAGTCCCCAACATACTTAAATCTATTTGGGCACAATTTTTAGTGGGTATAATTGGTCAAATATTCCTTTAACCTCCTTGATCTCATCATGTGTTGAGAACCACATGTTTTATGTCTTCAAACATGTTGTTTGTGGCCTCGGGACCAAAGATTTTGATTTCCTTAACTTACTTGTTGCATGACCCTTCAACTAGTGGTTCCTCATTCAAAACACATGGTTTAGTTCCAATGAAAAAAAAACCTTGTCTCATGGCTAGGAGACTTTCATATATGCCCTTGAGGTGTTCCCAAATATATTTAAGTCTCTCATATCCTTTCCTCCTTATCAAAGGCATCTTTTCTCATTCTATTACACATTGAAACTCTTATAGATTAAGGCCAAACTTGTGATCTAGTGCTCTTGTTTCCTCTCATTCTATTGGGCTACTTGGGTGTATTGTTTCCTTCAACACTACACTGGTGGGAGGTTTAATGTATAATCCTCTTCATTATCTCGTTATTTCCTTGTTGGGTTGATTGGTTTCTCATATAGTATTATTGGTTATACTCCTCTGACATATTGATCAAGCAAAAAACACCACCCCCAAGGAGGCTTAGTTCCAACACAACTTACGAGTGAGGAAGGTACCTTCTTGTAAGGGCACTTAGATCATCATAATTACAATTAGGGTTTATCTTTATATGTATGTTTTATTGTTTATGTTACTTCACACACACACACACACACACACACACACACCAGTTGGGTGTAGCTCAAGTTGCTAAGAGGAAAATTTGTTTCCTCCCTCATTCAGGTTCAAATACCACTTTGTGACATGTTTTCTTTATTGTGTGTCGATTCTTGTTGAGATGTTGACCTAAACTTGAGGCCTAAAGAATTTGGTTTACCTTGGGTACCATCCTTAGGATGAGGGAAAGTGTTTGGTGGGTTTCCCCAAGAAATGTATTACACGACAACATATATATATATATATATATGACCAAGGGATTAGCTCAATTGTTTGTCATCAATATCATTGAGAATTTAGCTAGTTATGTGGAAGTAGGTGCCCATTCAAACCCCCATGAGTGAGGTGTACTAGTGTTAGCCTCTTACTCGTATACAATCATGAAGTCCTTGCATACCACCTTTGTATATTTCACATCCTAGGATATAATTGTTATAGATTCCTATTTTGCCTCCCCCTACCTTATCTCCCGATGAAGTTTTGATGTAACAAAAATTGTGGTGGTTTCATTATTGTATTATATATTTGTATCATTAAAATGAATACAATAGTAAAGAATATTGCATGTTTCTCACACCAACAAAATTGCATCGATTGGGATGCACAATGGAAAACAAGGTCATAGTTAATTTGATTTCTTGCTAATTTAATTGGTTATTCCTTTACTTATATTTTAAAAAATATTACTTTAAAATCATGTATGCGGGATCACATAGTAAATAAGTGAAAATAGAATTGGTTGTAATAATAGTATATATGTTGTGAATAGAGCATAGAATTGGTTTACGAATGGTATAGATATGGTTTAGATCTATTTAATCCTTGTGGAATCATCCACAACTATCATATCAGTTTTTTATTTGTTTCAAGTTAAAAAAACAAAAAATATACAACATCCTATGCTCTTGTATTTAGCTCTTGTCGATCTTGGCATTGATCTTAGCCATGGAGCCCAACCTAATTAAAATCATGTGTTTTATCTAAAACTGTGACCTCCCTAAATTAGATCTATATCTGCAGCAAATCAAAGCTCATTGTGTATGTGGTGAAGTGTGGTGTCTAAGATACTCTTGAGTATCGCTTATCCATTGTTGATATTCCCTAATTGCTTATATAATCCCATTTGATGCACCTTATCCATGGTAACATAGGATTGTCTCCCATCAATGAAAAGTGGGAAGGGAGGATATAAAACAATGATTTTCTTGTTGCAACCATGAATGCACAAAAATTTAGATCAGCATCAGTGATCTTCCACGTAGTTTGTGATTCCAATGAGATTTGAACCCTAGTCAACGTGGAATTCCATTGATGTCTAGAAACAACATTTGATCATAGGTTCGGATTGATAACAAACTCTGGGTTTGTAGAGACGATCGACATGAAGATTACTAGAGTGCATGTGCAGGTTGAATGCCACCATAATTCTCACAACACAATGAACTGAATCACGTACCTCCAGATCAAAATTTAAAACGCTGATTCAATAAGGCTAAGAAAAATTGTTTTTTGAAACTTCAGTTCTTGAAAGTCTTAAAATTGTTCTCCAGAAACCTCAATTTGATGTAATTTGGACCTGAGGTAGAAATTTGTTTCAATGATCAAGTTGATCTATTCAAAGATCGGGTTGAATAGTCGATGGCATCCTTCTTTGCAACCTTCTCATCAATGATCCACCCAGATTTAAAAAAACAACAATAATGTTATGGGTTTCATCCACCTAGGTGATCAATCCAACACTTATCCCTTGTAGGCAGCAAAAAAATTCCACATGAAGACAACACATCCTAGGAGTAGAGAAAATGGATACCCACATGCCATTGACATTTGGAAGGAGAACTTTCTTATCCC
>SNQJ01S0181586.1:0-19252 GCA_010110895.2 Picea sitchensis
AGAACCAAAGTCTTCGACAAATTTGCATCTGATGATGCATCTCTTCATGGCACATGGAGTTGACCACCTATGTTGGAGAGGCAGTCAACAAGGTCAAAATGTATTAATCTTTTAGACCACTTATTCTAAAATAAGAAGCCCTGCAAGAAATAAATTCTGGCAAAAATAGTGTAATCTTCACTTTTGGCCACAACCCACATTATATTACATCATTATTACATTTGTAGGTTTGTCTAAGGTTGACCTTAAACATGTAGGCTCGAAAAGTCTATCGATGAAAGCACCCACTATTGGGTTGTGTATAAATACTGAACTCTCATTTGTATTTTATTCATTCAAGTGACTCATTCATCTTCTAATAAAAGTGAATTGCCTACGGGCACCTATAAAGCATTGTGCTCTTCTCTTTCATGGGTTTATTTTCTCTCTCTCTCTCTCTCTCTAGGGTTGTGCTCCTCTTGTGTGATATCTCTTCAAGTGTTGCACTACCGTAGTGTTGGTTAGTTTTCTCTTTATTGTAGTATTAGGGTTTGTGTTGGTTCCGTTTGATTCTCCTTCTATTTCTTGTGAATTCTCAACATGGTTTTAGAGCAGGTGTGAATCACACTTACTCTATTCAATGGCTGATCTAAATATTTTTGGCTAGTGGCATCGCTAAAAGCGCCTTTGCAACTACAAAACTAGGGTTTTTGGATCATCTCTTTTTCTCTAGGATTTCCTAGGATTTAAACCTTCCTTCAAGGCCAATGCTCTCTTCCTTCCTTTGTTTTGCAACAAGAGGTAGTAGGACATTGCAGATTTTTTCCTGGAAGAAGCTTCCAACTTTCTTTCTCTTGGGTCTATTGAGGTGAACTTTTGAAGACTTTTTTTTTCTTCCTATAGAGGCTTCCTTAAACTATTGTTGAACTTGATGAGCTCATCTTTTAGTGCACATATGGTTGTGCACTCTACGTATTAGTCCTCCACTTCACAGGGATGGATTGCTGATGTTCGGGCTACTAGGTATCTAATCACTCATCGACACTTCCTCTTTGATTATCGATAACATCATAGTGGAGAGAAGTGATCATTAGTGATAACTTAGCCTTTACCAGTTTCAAGATGCGGTGATGTCATCATTGACACTGCCAAGTTTGGTGAAGTCCTTCATGTTCTGGGAGTTATTTTTATTTACCACACCACTCACACTAATGAAAAGGTGGAATTTGACCAGATTGATGGCTTATAAATGATATAGATGACTAATTTAAAGTGTAGATGACTGGTTTAAAGTGACTACCTCAGGGTATTGTGATGAATCTAATCATATGTACAAATTGGGGAAGACGACTCCTTCCTTGAAACATAAAGGATTTATTGCTACGGTAGCCAATGCCGACAACATGAGCATGTTATGGAATTAATGTCTAGGACTTACAAACTTTAGGTCTTTCTGACATATGAGCCATTTACAGATGGCTAATGATCTTCTGCAGATTGAACCACCTAGTGGTGTTTATGAAGGGTGTATGCTAGGGGAACACCATCAAGAGTCCTTTCCTAAGGATAAAGAAAGACAATCTTCTAAACCTCATGAGTTGGTTCATAATGACATTTGTGGGCCTTTGACCTCTCATTCTCTTGGGGGAGCTAAGTACTTCCTCATCTTCATTGATATACACCATTCAATCCAAGGATGAAGTTTTCGGGAAATACAAAAAATTTAAATCATTAGTGAAAAATCAAAGCGATAAAAGAATTAAGTGTATCAGGACTGATGGGGGTGGAGAATATACCAGCATTGATTCAAAACATTTCTCAAATCTCATGGCGTCTCTTAGTAGAGGATTGTTCCCTTCACTCCGTTGACCACCTATTTCGACTAGGGGTCAACTCCATGTATCATGAAGCTATGCACCTGATGGTGCAACAAAGTTTGAAGACTTTATGGTTCTACAAGGCATTTTTGCCCCCGACACGTCTTTTTGTAATCAAAATGTTCGCTCCCCTGCGTGGGATAATAATGTAATGGGTCTGCATGGATCATATTTTAGGTTAGTTGCCTAGGACTTTATCATTAAGGAAGTCCTTTCATCGAGTGTTTTTTATCCTCAGTTAATTAATCTGGTCTAACCAACCATTTTAATTACCCTTGAGTTTTTCACTCACAATAATCCTCCAAAGTGGTGAAAGGCATTCTAATGATCGAGCCCAATGGGTGACTAGGGTCTAGGAATATTGTAAATGACCATGCTAGACATATTCTAGAGTCTTGCGGAATTCTGTCGAGTCTAAGTAGTTTTTTATTTTTAATTTTTAAAATTACCCAATTAATGGTAATTTTAATTAATTTTGATGTAAAAATGTAAAAACTAGGTCCTAGGAGATTTTGATAGGGGTGTGAGTACTCAAAAGAAATGGAATGAGACCCCCTACACCCTTGGACCAAGTTTCAACTCAATTGGACAAGTTTTGCTAGGTCATTGTCCATGAGGAGTCCAAGTCAGTCTTGAGTCAACAATTTAATTGCTTAATTTGGCTAAGTAAAAAATGCCAAAAATTGTAATATTAGAAAAAAGGTTTGAGAGAGAGTGGGAAAGGTTTCCTAACTTTTTTCCTAAGTTGGAAAAGTAATTTTCCACTTAAAGAACCCCCCCTTGCTTAGCCAACAACTTAAAGTGGTGTTCCCTTGCTAATTGACATGTGGGAATTGTCGAAATATTGTAACTGCAAAGAGTATTGTATTTATTATTGATGTATTATTCATTAGATCAATCCCCTTTTGTGGATTGATCATGTCGGGCATTGTAAATGACCAAATCCCCTTTCTTGTGGATTGGTCAAACCCTAGTGTAATATGCAAATTGAGAAGTAGCCCAGGGCAAATCAAAGTGGTTCTAACCACCCGAGAGAAGACAAGTCATTACGCCACTAAAGAGACATCTCCTTTCAACGGTTGCTAGTTTGTATAAATAAAGGAAGCCAACCACTCATTTGTTTACTCACTCATTTTGATCATCGGTATAGGATTTGGTAGAGTTGCGGTTGGAAGAGGGAGAGGTGCATTACTTGGGAGGGATATTCTCTAGTGTTTTGGTTTATTGTCTTGGCATTATATTAGCTATCTATATTAAGGAGTTTTACTGGGTTTCGCTTCCCCATGAGGGTTTCCGGGATAAAATCTTTGTATGGATCTTGTGATTGTGTTACTCGGTGATCCTATCTATGCTATGATTATCGAGTAAATTGAAAAGAAACCTAATAATAGCTTAAACTTTAACATGGTATCGAAGCTAAGATGAAGAGCATCTTTCATGGGAAAAAGAAAAACGTCATTGTTCTCGTACATGAAAATTTAGGGGCTTTTGTGAAGAGGAATTTCAGCCCAAAAGCTATCTAGAAAAGCGCGCCCTAGCCCAAGGAACTCTATGGCACCTTAGGTGCACCTTTTAGGTGGATAGAACTTCGAGAAGAGGAGTGAAACCCTAGTTTCACGATTACCGGAAGTACCGAAAACGGAAGCACCAGGTCAGTATTTGGTCAAGTTTGAAGGGGCAAAATTTGGATTTTCTGAAATCTAACCACACTGAGCTATTTCGCCTGATAGAAGTGCACCTCACGGTAGGTTCAAATTCAATTTTGAGCATTTTTCATTTTTCGATCATTTTCCCTGAAAGCTCCAGGTAAAGATGTACGCAAGCACTAAGCTTGTTGACAGTAAAACACACTCATTCTTGAAGAATGACCTGTAAGATTCATTAAAGAGGAATGTACCGAGAACTTCGTCGATCATAAACAAAACACCAAAAGGGCGTGAATTGGGGCCAAAGGAATCATTGCAGATTATATCAAATATCACTTGATTCCTGAATTGTCTTCAAATAAGACTCCAAAATCAATGTTTGATGCCCTAAGCCCAGATTATATGAAGGAAAGACATCAATTGGAAGATGAATCTAAGAACTCAGCTCAAGAATACAGGATGCAGAAAGGAGAAATGATCTTGACCCCCCTTCTCTAAGAACAGCGACCTCCGTCCTGGGGATCGTCTTGGGTCTCTGTAGACCCCAAACCCATTTACCTGGTCCTTTCTCAAATGTGCGGTCATTATGAGACTGGCGGGTTCTCTCACGATCATTGTTCTTCATGAGCCGTGGTGCTAGTTCTTCGGGGCTAAGCCTTCCTTTAGTGATGCAGTATGACCACTCGACCAGCGAGCTTTTCTGCGACTTGGCGTGTCAGTGTTTGCACATCGCCAACCGGAGCTTCGAGGAATCTCGGCGGGGCCTAAGCGTGCTAACTCCTCCATAGCCAGCCCGATGCTTGACCCTCACACTATGACACCAGGAGCCAATCTCAGCGGCTCTTGGCGGTTTCATGTTCAGCGTTCAGGAAGGTTTGTTACGCTTGTCCTCCGTTTTTGAGCAAAATCGGGGCTCCATTCCAGTTAGATCAGCGGTCCAAAAGCAGGTGATGGCGTATACTTTCTCCTTCCATGAGCTTCGGCATTTGTGGGACCAAATCCTGGCCACACCTTCCTTGATCAAGCGACTATGATGGTTTTAGCGAACTTGGGTTTATTGAGCTTAGTTTGTCTTGTGCACTTCCAAGAGTTAAGCAGTGCACTTATCTGGATCCAACGGCGGTGGTCCATGTGCTTTCAGTCTTAACGGTCCCGGATCGATCTTCCCCTGCGCTTCCCTCTAGTCAGGACTAATCTAGTGGTCAGTTCCTTATAGCCGTCCTAGCGATTGTTTCTCCTCCTCCCGAGATTTTGATTTGTCTGACTTATAAAGTTTCTAAGTCTTCAAACGTCTCTACCTTTGAACTTACTATGACTCCACCTCTCGGACTTCGATTACACCTATGAAAAGTGTTACTCCTCCCAAGCTTGGTCTCATGAAGACTTCAAATTCCCTCCTTGCGTTTCACAGTTCGATAACTTTCGATCAAAGGATTTCTGAAGAGAAGTTCTTCATATACAGCCCGTTCTCCTTTTCGATTCGCCGACTTCTTAGCAAAGTCCCTTGACGCGAGTGAATCTCGGATCTGTGCACTCCGCCGGATCTTTACGTGAGTTCAAATTCTTACTTGGATGGCGTACTTTTGCAACGGTCTCTTTGCACTCCTTGCAAAGGAAAAGTTCACACTATCTCTTAAAGACTTGAGTGAAAGCGAGATCCAGATTAACGCCTCCTTGCGTTTTGTGTACCGCCTTACGCACTTCAAGCGAGAAGAAACAATTGAAACTTATTCTAACATTCCACAGTTCCATCTATTCATAGCGAAGTTCATTCATTGATTCATGAAAGCATAATAAGAGAATTGCAAAACAATGTCCACACCATTCATTGGAGTCAATTTTCCTCTATTCTCTTCCTTCAAAAGCAAAAATGGATTTACAAGCTGTAAAACAACAACAACTAAGATTTAGAAATCTGCTACTAACATGCAGCTAGCCTCGATTTGGGTGTACAGAACCTCTATTTATCTTAGAGGGCTCTTAGGGTTCCCCGACTACTTGTCTACATCAAAACATAACCTACGACTATCTTAGTGGAGTCCTGATCCAGGCCGAGGAGTGGAAACTCCCACTTCCCTCATTATCATTCAAGCGTGCCTCAAAGATTTTTCGATTAAGGTTAAAAGTACTTCAAAATATTTGTTCATGCTTGCCGGCGTTGAGATTAGCCTGATTCCTGAAGCTGAGGGTCACGCTCAGCGTTCTTGCCAACCGTCTCACGCATCCTCTCCCCTTCGACAAAATTCATGGACTCCACGTCCATAGGCTCCTAGCGACTTTCCAGCCATACGGATATCATCTTCATTTTCCCAGATGACATCTTCTATTGGGTGTCTCTTCCATGACCCGGATATTCAAAATAGGTCTTCCTCTGGTCTTTTTGCCTATCCTTTGATCAACAATCTTCTCCTTATTGGATTTTACGCTACATGCATTTGTTTTTCCCGAATTTTCTCTTGATCTTCTGATCCCTATATTTCATCTTTTCTGTAAGGGTATAGGTTTAAAACATTGAATATGGGCGATATGCCCACATCATTTAGTAGTTGATGTCATAGGCGTTTGCATCAAACTTCCTCAGATCTTACATGGTCCTATCTTCTTCATCTTTAACTTGTTATATGTTCCCTAGAGAACCTTTCTTTCCTAAGATATTGCGGAACACGATGTACCCTTTCAAATTGAAGTTCCACTGTGATGTTGGTTAGCTCACAGCGGCTTGTATTCTTGGCTAGAACTTTACCCAGCCGTCCCTCGATGTCGGCTATGGAGCTTACTTGCATTTCTGCCCGACAAAATCCTCTGCTCCCTGGCGCTCCGGCCTCACTGTTTCAAGTCTCTTAAATTCGGATACTCCACCAGGTTGCATTCCATACAATATTTGGAATGAGCTCTTTCCAATGCTCATTTGGTGAGTCATTTTATACCAAATTTTGCTTGTGGCAGATCGATCCCATGATTATGGTGCCCAGTGACCCGGACTCCTCAATGGGATTTCCCAAACTTTTTGTTTACCACCTCGGTTGCCCATCTGTTTGAGGGTGATAAGGTAATTTGAAGGTTCAAATCTCGTCCCCAACTTCTTCCATAGTGTTCTCAAAGTGACCCGACAAATTTTTGTGTCTGTCCAGAACAATGCCACGGGTAGGCGTGAAGTCTCACAACTTCAACGAAGCAGTTACAACATGTGTTGCATCACTGAGATCTGTCGTGGGATAAAGTGTGCCATCTTTGAAAATCTATCCACCACCACAAATATGGAATCAAAATCCTCTTTGCGTTCTTAGCAGGTCCCAACACAATCCATGCTAATTGCATCCCAAGGCCTCTACGGTATTGGCAATGGTTGATACAATCCGATTGTTACGTCACTTTTTCCCTTCCTTTTGCATGGGGAGATTCTACATCTGTTCATGCACGGCCAATTACCTTGAGGGTTTGGTGAGTACCCTCTGAGCAATTGGATTCTCTCCATGAAGATGACTATCAACCACCAAGCATTACTTTCGGGTCTAGATAGAAGTAAGGACTTTCTTTGCTTAAAGAAGGATCCTTGGGACGACTTTCCTCGACCACCTCCGATTGCTTTACCTTGTTGTGTTTCTAGATGTGTGGTTGGGAAGTATGTTTTGATTTTTGGTTTTCCTCACAGGGGGAAAACCCTAGAGTCCCAGGGTTGGTTGAATATTACAAGCTTAAGTTTATCATATCAGTTTTTCAATTTTCCCTTGAGAATTTTCCAGTTGTTTGATACATCCTTGTCAATCCCTTCGGACTTGGCGAGGGGTGTGAGCGTCTTAGGCCGATGTCTGGAGACCTTTTGAGTGGTTTCTAAACCTTGGACTCTTCGCGACCCCTCCACAAAGTGGATTGAGTACTTTCTTTAGAGATGGACTTGGCATGGTTTATCCCTCCCACCCGCCTCCATGGGTTAAGGCGTTGTGATCTCCAATGATATGATACATATTCTAACCCATGACATTTTAGTTAACTTGACTTATCACTAGTTTGGCTTATGATGAAGCACAAGGTGGTATCATGGGATGTTGGATTGGCTTCACTAGTCATTTGACTACAGCGAACATCCAACCAACAGGTAAGAAAAGTACATTAGTTTGCTTTTTCGTTCCACGCACTTATGATTGTGTTATTTTAGTCTATATCTATATCTATATCTATATATATATATATGTATCTTTGGGGTAAGCATTACCACCCCAATTTTGAAACCAATGATGCTTCTTCGAGATCAAGCAGGTCTGCGAGGTTATGTTAGAGATCTTCGGGGTTCTCATCGCTCTGACATCACAGAGTTGGAGACATATGTTATCACCACTTTTAGGGGATAACTAGGAGATCATATATCTTGAAGACCCATGGTCCCTAGACATAGATCACAAGGCGGGGATTGACCTATGAATGGCCCTGGAGGCCCACCTTTTCTTCTTCCATCATCTTTATGCATTCGGCCAATAGCAACATCCATCACCATGGTTTGGTCACGTATCAAAAGAGGTTCTTGCTTCCTGAAGTAATTGAATCCGAGGAATTATCATGGTATGTGTCACATTTGATCGTTCAAAACTAACTAAATGTATGCATCGATTCCTTTTATTTCTAACGGCTGCTCGGATCTTACACTTGCCCACTTGAACATGTTTGGGGATTAATGAGTGCCCTAACAAGCACATGTTGTAGGTTTTGGTTTTCCAATGGGGGGATTTATGAAAAGCCATCGATAAAGCTCCCATCCTTAGCACCACTTCTTCATTTCATTCCAGCTCACTTATCCCATCCCCTTATTCGAGCATTGGCTTGACTATTTTCATGGTACACCTTACCTGCGTGGAAGAAGGGGCTAAAAGGCCCAAAAGGTAAAAACAAGGTAAAAGATAAAGCCTAAGAATAAAACCTCCAAATGCTTACAGCAGGGATCCACTGAGAAAACACTAAAGGCTTCTCGTAAGAAACAAGAGGGACGGAAAAATAATAAAACAAGATCTAATAGTCAGGAGGATAGGGGGTCTCATCACGAACCTGAGCCTAATGGGAGCATGGGTACCTAGCGATGTAACATTGCCACCAGGTACCATGCTAGGGTGAGTGACTCTTGGTTGCATGGCCAAGGTAAGGGTCATCACGAGCCAACCTTCTCATCTGTAGAGGTACTTGTAGGTGGCTGACCACGACTCACAGCCCACCATGCAGCCGGTGTCCCTGATTAAGCTCTTGAACAAAAAAACAAAAAAGAATAAAAGAATAGAAGAATGGGCTTGGAAAAATGCATCCATAGCCAGGTGGCCTTCTACAAAGGCACCCACGAATTGTACTTTTTGCATCCCTTGGCCATCATTGCACTTACATGCTTGGACATCCCTTGACCACATCACCCGCTTACATGACTTGGATGGGGTCTTTTCGAACTTTCCACTACGTGGACACTAGCCCAATAGGACGCGTTGACCTTTTCTCCAATCTTATTGCCGGGCTTGTGTAGCGTCTTTGGAGTTGATTAGCCCGATGTATTAGGGAGTTTGTGCATATGTTTAATAATATTGATGATGAGATGTGATTGACATTGCTATGATCCACATGGCCCGGTGAGCCCATTGAGGGCATAGCCTTTGATGTGCGGACCATGCTTTCGATAGACAGGTACCATTTGGACCCGGTACACATGGGGAGATGATTAGTTAGAGCCTCCCATGGAAAGAGCCCACCGGATGGATGTTAGACCCCATCAGGGGGCAGACAAAGGACAGAGATGGATCAGGGGACTTTGCACCAGAGAAGAGGAAGACAATCCACCAAAGGCACCCTAGCAGAGCTTTACCTAGGGAGGATGACCCTTTCTCAGTGGAAAACTGGCCTTGGGATTCTCAGTGGAACGCTAGCATTGGGAGGCCTAGGACATCACCAACTTGACCATGATGTCACCCAACAATCATGGACGTTTTGGGAGGCAAAATTGGCAGCTTGGAGAATCCCAAGAAGGGCTAACATTTTTCTCCAAGAGGTTGCATTTGCCCTAATAGGGGCTAACGTCACCCTAGAAAGGGTGACATCACCTTTGCTTGATTAGGGTTTTAGATTGATAATTTAATGTAAAAGCAGTATGATTTAATATTTGGCCTTGTTGGCCTTTTTGCACGACCTAAAATGTAAATTAGGTCGAGGTTTTATTATAAATGAGAGATTACGGCTCATTTTTCATCATCAGCGACTCACCAATTGGTGAGGTCACGAAATTGCGCTATCTTGGGTTATTAGGTTAAGGAGGTACACTTTGATGGAAGACTTTTGGCATTTTATGAATTGTTTCTCTTGAAGGGCCGGTGTTACAACTAGGTTTTGCATAGTTTATTTCTTGATGAATTGTAAATATTTTTTCTGCAGCTTTGAATGAATGGTTGTAGTCTAATTTCTTGCACATGTTTATAAATATTGTTGAATCAAAGCCCTAGAGGCGAGGCAAAGCACCAAGTAGGTCCTTGTCTCATGTCCCACGATAGAGAATTTTCAGCCATTGAAGGAGAAAGAAAGAGCCTAGCCATAGCTTCTGATCCTATTTTTTCTTCCCTTTAACTGGCCGTTACCTTTACAAAATTTTGAGAAGAAGGAGGCGTCTTGAAGCCTAGGGGACTCTAGCTACACTTTGATGAGTCGTTTTTCTAGGGTTTGCTAGTAGAGCTTTGCTTTCTTTACCCAACCTTGTCTTATGAAACCCTTTGGTAATGAGTTTATCTTTATGCTAGTGGTTTTGCCATCCCTAAGGAGGAGGGAGAGCACGAGGCCCTTCTTTGTAGCAATATAGGAGTGAACCTCTCTCCCAGGGGTTTTGATTTTGAGGCCTTGCCTTGGCCAACACCTCAAAACTTCTCCCCTCTTGTCCTTAGTCGCTGTTTCCTTCAACTTCTGCGTCCTTCATTATTGACTCCATTAAAACCCTAAGGCATTGATCTTGAGACCTCAAGTGTTGAAGTAGAACTTGATCTAAATACTCTCAAACACTTTGAATTTCAAACCCTAACTACACTAACCCTAGCCTAGACTAACCTACTAACCCACTGGAGTGTCGTGATCCTTGGCTATTTTATCATTTATGCAACAACGTTTGTCTTTTGAGCAATTGAATGGTGGTTTACAGGCAATAATTGAATAAGGTGTTGATTGGTTACATTGAATGCCACATTGTTCCAATAATTATTGGTGAAGTGTTATAATTGTTATTGATAAACATTGACTACGTCAACATTTATTGCTATTGCTTATATATATTTATCGGATAGTCTTATGAAGTGCTAACCCATTAAAATAGCTTGCACATATCAGTTAGTTGTTGCTTTGTTCGGTGGTACACTTCTTGGGGGTTTCGCATTATTGTGCTGGACTATATCCCCATTTTGGTGGTAACTTGTGAAAGGGGAAAATCTTATCTTTGTCTTATTAACCTTTTGCCTCCTCAAAAACCAGGTCATCAGGGAGGGCGTCCCTGGTGACCTCCTTAAAGAGAAAGAATCATCCCATTGTGGTGACATTAGGTGGGATTAGTTCCTATTAAATGATTTGGCCTTCTATCTTATAGCCTTTTATCCTTGATACAAACTGTGTGATAACAGATACCAAATGTGGCTTGATAAAATAGTGTTTTCAGCAGTGGATAATGTGCAATTTGCAATATACTTTTATTTTTCTAGTTTACTTGATTCTTCATTCACTATAATTTCTAATGATTTTAGTAATTGTTGGCAGTAGTCAAAGACCGGAGAACAGAGATACTCTTATAAGTGTGAGTTGGCCAAAAGCCAATAGATATGTTGCCAAAAGCAACAAAATTTTGACCAAAGGTCTAGTGGCCAATGGCCGGGATCAAAATGAGGGAGCTCACGATGCAAATGAGACGAACAAAGTTAGCTCACAAAAGAATTATCCAAAATAATTGGAATATAAAAAAAAAAAAAAAAAAAAAAAAAAAATATATAAAATATGAATAGATGGGATTACAATTGAGGAATGAGGGCTTGTATATACATGGTGGTGCATAACCAATAGTCCTGTATCCTTTGAGACCATGACCTTTTCGATATTAATAATTATTATTTATTAATTAATTATTATGTTATGAATATATATTTCTATGTATATTTATGTTCGCGGCTTATTGTTGTCATTGCTGCATCTTGCTAGGCTACAATGAAGTTTGCAAAGCATATTGTCTTTATGATGCTTACACTCACAAAGTGATTGGATGTAGAGATGTTATCTTTGATGAAGTTCCTACTCATGGTCCTCTAGGATCTTTTCCACTGCTTCTTACAAATGATTCACCTATAGATGATTTTCAACATGTTTTAGTGGATCTCTCTCCTTCATATTATTATGTTGATCCTTCTATTAATCCTACGAGTGTTTCATCAAGCACTCATCCTACAGTGATTAGGTAGACAAATGTTGATGACAAGGATGTTATTGGTGACTAGTCTAGATCCCATCTTGCATAAGTATCTTCTTCTATACTGAATGCTCCCTCCAACACTCCTCTTCCAGTAGTTGAAAATCTCAATAATGTTGAAGAAGACCTCTCTTTTGATTCATTTGATCCAACTCCATTTCCTTCCGCTAGGTCAAGGCCTCTGCCCAAGTGGGCTGTACCCACACTTTTAGATTGCCGATTTCTTGCAACAGAAAGTGAAACAGAGAATCATCGGAAGCCTCTCGCACCACGGGCCCTTCACCAATGTACATGCTGACGGAGATCCCACTACTTATAATTAGGCCAAAGAATACCTTGAATGGGAGGCAACAATGTCTACTGAGTATGATGCCTTGATTAGGAATCAAACTTGGGAACTGGTCCCCTAGCTCAAAGGTAAGAATATTGTTGGTTGTAAACGGGTTTGCAAGACCAAGTTAGGTGTCGATAGACAAATTGATAAAACTAGACTCATTGCTAAAGAGGGGTTTTCATAGGAGGTGGTGACTTCTACTTTGAGACCTTTCCCTTGCTTTCTAGGATGGACTTCATTTGAATGATACTATCTATTGCTGCTTCATTGAATTGGAAGGTTCATTAGATGGATGTCAAAAGTTCTTTTCTTCATGGAGACTTTCATGAAGAGATCTATATGCAATAGGCACTAAGATTTGTTCAAGATGGGCCTCACTGGTGGTTTGCAAGATCAAGAAGTCTATATATGGACTAAAGTAGACACCTCAAGTTTTGTATGAGAAGGTTCATACCTTCTTTCTTAGTTGTGGATTCTGTATTCACCATTAGGATGGTCAGATTCTCATTATTGATGTTGATGATTTGATAATGACTTGCAACTTGGCTTCCTTGATTAAGGAGTTGAAGCTACAACATTAGGACTTTTTGGAGATCATTGATTTGGCTTGCTCCACTACTTTCTAGGCCTCAAGTCCCTTAGTCTTCAACCGAGCTTTCCTTTTTCTTGTGGGTAATGTAGTTGTCATTGGTTTCTTGACTTTGTATAGTAGATATGTGTCCTTTGGCTCTTAGATGATATATTTAGGGATTTCATGCATGTATTTGATAAATTTAATGATGAAATCACATTGACATTACTATGATCAGAGGGCTGATGAGCCCATGGAGGTGTAGATTTTGATGCGGGATATGCAGAGCCAGACCCAATTTACCGAAGGGGGCCAGAATTTTTTACATGGAGATATGATTGGCTTTCGGACCTCCATGAAATTTTGAAGAGCCCATCGGGTGGTTGTTGGGATGGAAGAGACGGGACAGCGTTGTGATGAGCCTTTGCACAAAGAAGGCAGAAGGGCGTTCCACGAGGGACACGAGCGACTGGGAATCACTTACTACTTGGGAGACGGAAGCGTTAGCTTTTGATGGGCCGGGCGTCCACACGAAGCGGTTGGACGTGGCCCCAGACATGTGGCGTGTGCTGAGGTCATTTGCTTGCGATGTGGCGGCTGGAAGCAGGAGGGCCAATGTTGCAGCTTCTTGGATGCGGGCGCCCCAAAGGATAGCGTCTCTCCCTCGGAGGAGACTTGGCGTCTCCTTTTGAGCTCATATTGTGACATTTTTAGCATTTAATGTAAAACAATGTAATATTGTTAGTCATTGTAATGGTTGTTTAATGACCTATTTTTGTAATTAAGGTCATAAGATTGGGTATAAATAGAGGGCGTTGGACCTCATTTTAAACATAACACAACTGGAGTCTCTTAGCAGAGAGATACATTTTTGTCCTTTTGTCTTAGTATTATTGCTCTTGGAAGTGGCGCCCAACTCTTGTGGAGGATTGTTCTTGGCATGTTATGGTGTTTTCTCTCCATTGGAAGGTTTACAACTAGGTTTGATAAGCTCTCTTCATGATTTGTAAGTGTATTTCTCATGCAAAACTTCTTAATTGAATGGTTCTTAGGTTAAATCTCTTGCATTTATTGCTATTATATTGCTTAATCTTGAAGAGCCCTAGGTATGAAAAGCACACAAGTGAGTCCTTGCTATATGTCCCCATGATTGAAACTGGGTTTTATTCATTGATTAAGGAGGTTTAGCCTGGCAGGATTGCTACACTAGTCATCCTTTTAAGGTTAGCTTTGAACATAAATTGAAGAAGAAGGCGTCCTAGGCCTAGTTGATTCTACACCTAGGGTTTTGACTTTTAGGGTTTGAAGGGCCTTGTCTTGCAACACTTTTCACCCATAGATTTGTGTTTAAAGCTAGCCGTTTCACCAAGGATATTTGAGGAAGGGAGGAGCATGAGGCCTTGCTTAAGCAACAGGAATGAGCCTCCTCCCATAGGGTTTTGGTTAGGGCCACCTGCCATTGTAACACCATAGAACCTAACTCTCAGGTCCATGAATTTTGATTCTCTAGGATCTTGCCCTTGTTTAAACTCCATAATACCACACAAGGCACTAGTCTATCTCTCCAGCGTTGAGCTTGTGGTGCCAAAACAACTTTTCAAAACTCTTAAATTTGAAACCTAGCAACCTAACGTCTACTAACCCTAGATTAATGATGTGATCATACCTTATTTGAGCCTTTGGTTGATAGAAAACATTGCGGCTTAGTCATTTGATGATAGACATTGATGTGTTGATAAATTTCATTGGCCCTTTGCAAAGCGTTGATCTCTTTGTCTATAATACTAACCCTAGAACAAGGTTGGCGTCACCTCTAGCATGGTGACGCAACACTCCTGTCCTATATGAGCATTTAATGATATTTGATGCATTGTGTTAATTCAAGGATTAATCATCTCTATTGAATGCTATATCATTTCAAGTGTTATTGAGAAGTAATATATAAGCCATGGATTATTATTACAGTATTGACTTTGTCAATAATTACTCTTGTATGTGCTCATATATAATATTGATAGTCATTAATTAATGAAGTATTAACCAGCATTTGCATGTATTAGTGTTATTGTTGCCTTGTCCCGCAAACAAGTGCCATCCAGTGGTGTGATCTTCTTTACGACTATCTTCTTGTTGGTAATCTGTGAAGGGAAAACGCACCTTGATCCTTTAAACCTTTGCCTTTCAAAACCCCAGTTGCGGGGGACGTCTCACTTGGGTTTAGCCACCCTAAATGAAAGAAGTCCCCATCCCGAGGTGGCAGTGGGTGGGAAGCTCACATTCACGCTTGATTCCAGTACCACCTTTCAACTTCACTTGACTGAGGCACAAAGCACGAGGCGTGCCCGGGGCTAAAACCTAGAGGGTAAAAGTAGTGGCAAAGATAGAAGCCAAAAAATGAAACCTTGAGATGCTTATCCCAGGGATCCCCCAAGAAAGCGATCAAAAGTTCTAGACAGAAACAAAGGGACCCATAAAAATAATAAAACAAGACCTAGTTAGAGGATAGGGGTCTCATCACGAGCCTTGACCTAATGGGCCCATGGGCATGTATGATATGACACTACCGGTGGTTGGTCCTGCGCTAGAATTGAGTGGCTCTTGAATGGCATAGCAGAAGGGGTCTCATCAGACCCAACTCATTTCCAGTGAAAATGCTTGTGGGTGCAGTACCTGCTGGTCACCATGTAGCGAGGCAGTGTCCCTAACTAGCTTCTTGAAAGAAGAAGCAATAAGAATAAAGAGACAAAAAGGCATAAATGGGCTTGGGAAACATTTTGCATCCATGGCCAGTGCAACTCACCCTCTGAGGAAGGCACTTACAGGTAAGCCATACATTTCCTGCTATCCAACACTTACTTGGGACATCCCTTACCACCTCATCCCTCACATGGCTTGGATTTGACTACTCCCGAGAACATCCCACATTAGTGAGCATTAGCCCAATAGGTTATCTTAGCGTTTCCTCCAAACTTGGCTTGTGGAGTGGTATAATGTCTTTGAGGCACTTGTCTAGGGTAAAGGGGTTTTATGCACATGTTTAATAGCTTGATGATTAGATGTGATTGACATTGCTATGAATCTATGATCCATGTGACTTATGAGCCATGGAGGATGTACTTGTTGATATTCTGGGGACCATACTCGATGTGGTACCTTATGGGCCGGTACACATGGGAGATGATGGGATTCGGACTTCCATGGATCTAAAGCCCACCGGATGGATCTTTGAGACCCAGTGAGGGCAGAATCGGTTGCATTGAAGAAGGGAGGATGTTCCCGCAGTGACTTAGCGGACAGGTACCTAGGGGGTTGTGCCCTTTCGGCCGAGGACATAGGCCTTGGAAGGCCCATGGCGTCACCAGCGGGACACCCATGACGTCATCCGGTGCTTTTGGAGGTTTTGGGAGACAGTTGTGTGCCAAAATTGGCCGCGTGTGTGGCGGGATTCTGGGGCCCAAGAAGACCCGCGTTTTTCTCGAGGAGGCCAATGTTGCCCTAAAAGGGCTAACATCCTGTAAAGGGGTATCATAGTCATCATTTTATGCTTGATTTAGGGTTTTAATTGTGACATTTAATGTAAAACAATATTTTTGATGTAATCTGGCCATGTCAGCCTTTTTTTGACCTAAAGAGTGGAAATTAAGGTCAATGCTATTGTATAAATAGAGCCAAAACTTTCATTTTATCATCATCTTTCCACTCACTTGAGGTTTGAAATTCAAATCCTCATTAGGGTTTTGGACCGAAATTCTAGTGTGCACTTGTTGAAGGAGGCTATTTTTTGGTGAATTTGGCATTTTTCTTAGTGGAAAGTCTACAACTAGGGTTTTGCTTGATGATGCTTGGTGAATGTGAGTAAATTCTGCAATTATTCTCTTACTTAGATATTTATGGTGTTTTACTTTTGCATTTTGTTAATTTAGCCAAGAATTGCTAGCCTAAACCCTAGGGATCAAGCACATGTTATTGTCCTTGTTCTAATTTGCTATCCACCTACTAGATTGTGCCAAAGTGACTGTTTTATTGAAGACATTGCTAGGGCCTTGCCATTTACAACACCTTAGCATTTGTTACTTCATCCTAGTTGATTTTACTTTATCATTGAGTTCAAGAAGGAGGAAAACCTACTAAAGGGCTAGGGTTACCTACACCTTAGTGGTCTTTTTCCCCTATGGTTTGGTGGTTGAAGCCTTGGATTACCAACACTTCGTCCATCAACTCTTGTCTTTGGCTCTCCCAATATCATCTTGCTCCTTCAATTTTGCAGCCACTTGTTGACTCCATTTTGTCCTATGAAAGCACTAGTGTAAGATCTCTCTCTTGAGTGTTTTGATCACAACCTTCAAACATCTAAATCTTTGAACAAACTACTAACATACCTTCTAACCCTAGATTAGATTGATTACTAACCTTATTGCTGCTACTATTCAATTAAGTTACATCCATATTTTGCAGCATTTAAAACTTCTCTAAGCGATTGAAAATTTGACTAATGCATAGCCTTATTTACTTCTGATGAATGTTGGTGTTATGACATTTGATGATTAATTATTCCTGCTCATTTGGAAGCTTTTCTAAGGCATTAATTGTGAAGTATTGTCTTGTGATTATTGCTGCTATACATCTTTGTTTACTTCATCAATATATTAGTCGATCTTTTATTGAAAGTCTAAGTTTTTATGAGTACTTGCTAACCGGTAAAATTATGCTGTAAATATAGTTTTCTATTGCTTTGTTCGGGCATGTACACTTGGTTTTATTATCTCTTTATTGATTGTTTAGCAGGACTACGATTGGTGGTGACTTGTGAGAGGGAGACCTTTCACTTAGCCTTTATCCTTTGCCTTCTCAAAACCCAGGTCACAGGGGACATCTCCCACAGGCCTACCACCTAAATGAAAGAGACATCCTATTGAGGTGACAGTGATAGGATAGTCTCCCGTTATGCCAATTTGTCTTCATTTACCTTTCCCTCCTATCAAAGTACAAATTGCGTGATATAGAAATATCTTGAATGTAATGACTAAAATGATATAGCTCTGAGAATCACATTGTAGAGACCAAATGACCCTTTCATGCTACTAGTATGAAAATCTCTTTCCAAGTATTTGCTAGAGGGCCTCAATACTATTCAACCCTACAATTTACTTGGCTGCCAAAACTTTTCCTTGTTTCCAGATATCTGCTAGGCAGAGCCTTACTTTCTCTCTAGAAAGGGTACAAATTCTATTGCTACTTGCGGGAGACCTTTTTCTCCCTTGCTACTTCTTGTGGGAGACCTTTTTTTCCCCTCGCTGCTTCCCCCTTCATGTACTCAGTTGCATAGTTGACTGCATAAGGATTATGTTGCATTTATTTGCATCTGTTAATATTTAATTAGTAAATGGTTAATCAATTATGGAATGTATTTTATATGAATAAAACACTTTCTTTATGCAATTCAATGAAGGGGATATAATTGCAAGATTAACTTGGTTATCTTGACGCTGGTGCAGGTATAAAGCTTGGGGTGCTCTCCTGGGTCAAGAATTAGTTGAAAGAAATGTCATTGTTGCATGCATTGATTACAGGTTAGCTACAGCCTAAATCTATGTACCTAATTTATGTATTGGTCTTCTTCTATGTTTTAACTTTGCTTGTAATTGTAGAAAGTAGGCTATGCTTTTGAATGGGTGAACAACTTCTAATTTGCAATGTTTTTCTGGTAGAAACTTTCCTCAAGGTACCATCAGTGACATGGTTAAAGATGCATCTCAGGCTATTTCATTTGTATGCAACAATATTGCTGAATATGGGGGTGATCCAAATAGGTACTAATCAAGCTTTGCCTGTTCAATACTTGGTTTACATCATTAGTGTACTTTATAGTGTAACAATGATCAATCTTTTTCAGAGTTTTGCTGTTGTTTCTTTAAGCATGAATCTACTTGTCTCATTTTACCTTCAAATCACTCATAATGGGACCATCCTAATCCAATTGAAATTCTTCAGGATTTATTTAGTTGGACAGTCAGCTGGTGCACATATTGCTGCTTGTGCACTGGTGTATCAAGCAATAAAAGAAGCAGGAACTGAAAGAACAGGCCTTACATGGAGTGTCTCTCAGATTAAAGCTTTTGTTGGCATCTCTGGCGGGTAAGAGGCTTTGTTGTTGATTTTAAACTTGAGGCTGTGTTTTGGGCTGTTTAGTTAAATCTCTCCAGTGGTTTAATGGAAAATCTGATTTAGTCAAGATATTGTATTTTAGGCAACAAGGTCCTGGTAAGAAGTCCTTAATATCACGAGGGATAGAGTTTAATTCATTGTGAGAAATCAGATAAAGGATCCCATTAGTTTGGTTGCCTTGTTTTCCAGAGCCTAGTGCTTCATCTGTCCCACAGATATTGGATTTCA
>SNQJ01S0181587.1:0-19252 GCA_010110895.2 Picea sitchensis
AGGTTGGCGAGGAAATCTCATTGTTGGGGACTCAAGAAATTCTCAGATTTAATTAATTTTATCCAATGATAACAACTCCTTACATAGTCATAATTCCATATAGTTCATGAAAGCCATTTCCATAACTCTATTCTAGCATTTGTACAACAGCTTAGCTCTGAGAAAAGTCTCTAGGAAGAATGGATGACAATTCCCACAACAACAACAATCCTTTGCATGATTTTTGGACGACAATTCCCACAACGACAACCCTTTGCATGACCAAAATCATGGTTTATATTTGCATGCTAATAATGCACCACGTGTCTTCCTAAGAAGCCCACGTATCTCTCTTGGAAACTAATCCCAAGGTTGATAGGACTTAGGATAACATGAAGCAAAGTTTGATAAGGCTAAGGTCTAAAGACTTAGGCTCCCAATAAAATAATATTATCCTTCATGTTTTTCGTCCTTCTCTGTCTGCAGCCTGTGATGCATTTTATTATCGATGTTCCGTTTACACATTACATTGTTCAGATTTTAGCCATTCATCCATTTACACATTACATTGTTTTGCTTTTAACCATTCATCATGTACACATAAAACATACTAGTTTGAGGATCAAAACTAGAGGTGTTACAAAAACAAACTGTAACTAATGCATCAAATTGGAACTTGAAGCAACATCAAGGAGAATAACTCTAGAGACACGGAGCTTAAGATAGAAATTTTAAGTCCGTTATCTTACTTTGCCTTGAAGGCCCTCCAAGCGAAGACTGCAGAATTTCATTCCACTTACATTCTCGTTATTAATGTGGAAATCATGCGGATAAAAGAATCATTCCATTGACATTTTTAGCATGACCTTCATTCATTGACAGATAATGACCTTATCCACTACTATATGAGATGTCATGATGACTACAAGGCCCATTTAGCCTAGACAGTCTCCACTTCGGTATTAGATTGCAGTCACCATGCCATAGAAGAGGTGCCAAGGAGAAAATTGTAAAAGTAGAAGTCTATATCCTGACATTTCCAGTCTCTTGCCTTGGATATAAGCAATTTCCGCATATTTTTTATGTAAAGGTTGTCAATATCCAGTCTAATGTATCATCCAAACCCACATTATTGTGTTCGAATAATCTCCGCTAAGGCACCATCCATCCCTGAAATGATAGAAATAATTTGCATCCTTTGCAATTATCTCTCATGCAACGATGTTGAAGACAGGATTTTTTTGGTGTGATGACAATCACCACAAATTGAAATAAAGAAACAGGCCTCCCATTCATGACAAATACAATTCCAAGTTTCTTATTTTGGTGACATCTTTTATCCTTCTGCTTCTCCACTCCACTCAAAACAAATCTATTGCTGGGCAGATATCCCGACTCCATTTCTGTAATGAGTTTATCAACTTAGCATAATTTTCCTGTGTTTGTAGGCATCAACTGTCTCCTACAATGAAGAAATGCACCTGTTTATTGACTTCAATCCAGCTACAACCTGGATTCTTCTTTACACTTCTGTATTTCATCTCTTTTCGCACTCTTTCAATGTCATCCCATCTGCCAGCAATTGCATACATATTTGATAGCAGTACATAAGGTGCTGCATTTTTCGGTTCCAACTCAAAAAGGCGTTTTGCCACACATTCTCCTAGCTCTATATTGCTATGGGTTCTACAGGCACCAAGTAAAGACAACCAAATTGCAGTATCTGGTTTTATTGGCATTTTACTGATAAAGTCGTGTGCCTCATCCAGGAGCCCACCACGGCCAAGAAGGTCAACTATGCAGCAGTAGTGCTCCATTATAGGTGTGATGTAATATTTTAGTCTCATGAGATCAAAATATTGCAAGCCATCATCCACCAGGCCTGCATGGCAGCATGCAGACAAAACACCAATGAAGGTGACATGGTTTGGATTAGTGTCAGAATGTTGCATTTGCTCAAAGAGCTTAAGGGCTTCCTTTCCATGCCCATGCATTGCATATCCTGAGATCATTGCAGTCCAAGATACCACATTTCGAGTAAGCATGTTCCCAAATACTTTGCGTGCATCCCCTATGCTCCCACATTTGGCATACATATCTACAAGCAAGTTCCCTACGAAGACATCAGACTGAAATCCACTTCTAATTGTGTATTCATGGACCTGCTTGCCACATACTAGAGCTGCCAAATTGGCACACGCTGCGAGTACATTGCCAAAGGTGTCCATGCTTGGCTTCACATCTGTCAGTTGCATTTGGTGAAAAACCTCCAGGGCTTTATCAAAATGTCCATTGTGCACATATCCTGTTATCATTGCAGTCCATGACACTACATTTCGCTTAGGCATTTTCTGAAAGAGATCTAACGCATTCTCAATAAGCCCATTCTGTGCATACCCTGCAATCATAGCAGTCCATGACACTACATTCCGCTCAGGCATTTTCTTGAAGAGATCCAGGGCTTCTTCCACAAATCCATTCTGTGCATACCCTGCAATCATCGCATTCCATGAGGCTGTATCTCTTTCAGGCATTTCCTGAAAAAGCTTCACAGCCTCCTCAAAACGCCCATTATGTGCATATCCTCCAATCATTGCTGTCCAGGACACGGCATTGCGATCCGGCATTTTATGAAAGAGCTCCAGCGCCTCATCCAGGCGTCCACTCTGTCCATACCCTGCAAGCATGGTACTCCACGAGACCACGTTTCGTTCAGGCATTTTGTCAAACAGCTCCCAGGCTGAATCTACAAAACCATTTTGTGCATACCCTGCAATCATTGCATTCCACGACACAATATCTCGTTCAGGCATTTTGTCAAACACATCGCGGGCATTCTCCAAACTCCCGCATTTCACATACATATCTACAAGGGCGCTACCCACAAAGACATCATATTGAAACCCGCGTCTAATTATCTCTTCATGAATTTCCTTGCCTTTCTCCAGAGCTGCCAAACCAGCACATGCAGGGAGAACACTGGCGAACGTGAACTGATCTGGCTCGACACCTGCTCGTTGCATTTGATCAAATAGTGCCAAGGCCTCCTCGCTCTCCCCATGCCTGGCATAAGCTGTAATCATTACAGTCCATGAGACAATATTTTGTTCGGAAATTTGATCAAAAACCCTGCGCGCATCCATAAGACTACCACACTTTGCATACATATTCATAAGTTTGTTTCCTAAGAAGATATCATTGGATTTGCATGCAGAAAAAATGAGGTGGGCATGGACTAGTTTGCCCTCTGGCAGGGCTTTACTCTTGAGGCAGCCCTTCAAGAGATGAGCATAATTCGATGAGTTTGGTTGAATGGCATGGCAACCTGTAAAATACAAATTATGGACTGCCTCTTTTAAACGGCCTCTCACATTTTCACTAATACTACCGAGGAGGTTGTGACTTCCATTGTTGTGTGCTTTTCCTGCTTTCAGAGCAGCGATTTCTGTTCCAGTGCTGAAGCTAAATTTGGTGTTGTGTGAATGAAAGACTGGGCGAATGAATAAAATAATATTCGTCTGGTTTTTGCTGAATGAAGATTGTGGTGTCATTGACATTGCAATGGCAGCAACTGTTCTGGCCCATCATCACAAATCCACTGGATGGAGAAAGGTCGTGCGAGAGGGTAGATTTTAAAGCCCAAAAACAATTCCAGAACTCCATACCCTGAGTGTGTTGTTAATATGTGTTTCCTGTTTTATGGCAGTAGGTTTGAACTGGGAAGGGATATAGGGTGTTTAGGTGGAGGCATCTCTTTTTCAGATGTTACACATTTTCAGCATATAGTGATTAAATTTGAAGGGCCGTTTTTAATTTCATTCAGCATTTTTCAGGATGAAAAGTTTAAAAAATAGGTTTGAACTAGGAAGGATATAGGGTGGTCAGGTGGAGGCATCTTTTTTTTCTAAATAAGGAGAAGAAGTTATACATTTTCAGTTTCAGCATAAGCATATAGTGATTAAATTTGAAGGGTCGTCCTTAATTTTATTCAGCATTTTTTTATGATAAAAAATTAAAAAAATATATTTTAATTGACAAAATATAAATTAAGTATATACTTCAAAAAATATATTATAAATAAAATATTATCTTTTCAATTATTTAAAATGTTAAATTTAATAAACAATAAATACATAAGTTTAAATTTCAATAATAAATAGTAATAAGAAAAAATAAGTATAATTTGTAATTTCAAATATAATTTTTTTATGTGTTATATATATATTAATAATAATATAAATCTTTGGAAGAATTTCAAAGTGTTAAAAATGATAATATAAAACTTTTAATACAATTAGAAAATCAAATATTTTTGTGAACACCCATATAAGAGAGGATGTAATCTATGCCTCCATATGATGTGTGGGATAGATTTCATATTTATATTTTGAGTATACCTCCCAATCTTGTTTAACCATGGCAATCATGTTCATTCTTGATCTCTTTAGAAAAGAAGAAATAGTAGTTGATCTTGAGGCCTTTGTTGAAGGGTGATAATTCTTTCGAAATACCATAAAAGTAATGAAGAAACCCTACTTGTGTTATAGACCTCTAAGAACATGACAATCTAGCATGACTGCATCCATTACTTATTATTTAGGTTAAAATGTTTATGATTTAGAGCTTCCCAAGATCAATATAAACACAAAACTAAAGAAAATTACTCATCAAGTCCACCGAATATGTTATTTTTATTGAGGATATTGATTGTCCACTTTACCTCTTATACCATGTGAAAATGCATGAAAGAATGGGTTTTTAGAGCATGACCCAACATAACTCTAATACATAAGTTTGATGATAATAAAAGTTATATTATCTTTTCCCTAGCTTTCTTAAGAATCCCATCCAACTTAAAAAATGTTGTTCCAAGCATTATTGCTCAAATGATATGTCTCCTTGATCCTGGGCTTGGGACGAGGTAGGGGGAAGAGAGCTATGGAGCATTCTCAAAATATTTGCAAAGTATTGTTAAACTGACCTTAATGTTGCTAGAAACAAGAAGAAGGAAGTGAAAGAGTGTGATAAATAAAGATGCATGGAATCATGAAAAGGGGAATGATTATTGTGGAGAACAAAGGAGTGAGGATTTGATGATGCTATAAATCGAATGAATAGAATCACAATTCTAGGTTTTGTGATGTTGACAAGGTTCATTTTGCGCAAGTTCGTATCTAAACTTAATCAAGAACATCCAAGTTAGAAAATTTCACCCAACTTAATAAAGTTTTAATCCCAAACACAATTATTACATAGTTTTATGTGAAGCAAATAAAAGATACATGCATTATATTTTTTATGAGATTGAACAAACTTGTTCAAGATTGGTGGATTGTTGAGAGATTTACATTCAATTCTTAATCATGTGTTTTTCTCCCGTTATCTATTGTATAAGTGAGGACTTCTATGAATTACATACTAATTGGTTGAGAGGCCCATCAATGTGTTGAAATAATAATCATCTTAGATACCAAAGTTGTAACCATTGTTTGACAACACAAGTATTCCAATAGAGGACGAACACCTTCAGTAACCACTCACACAGCCAAATCAAAGATAAACACACCGATGTTTTGACGTGGTAAAATCCCTATGGGGAAACATCCATGGCCCCAGCCAACGTGGCCACTTGGAGCAATTTATTAATGCAAAATAAAATATTTCAAAGATATTTACAAGAGAGTTTCTCACAATCGATCATTGACAAATGACCCTTCGTGCTCTTTAAATAGAGATAATGGACCAATCGGGTGTTAAGCCACAAATCAATGTAGCCATTAAGAACGAGGAGAACATGAACTGTTGGATCACTCTATGTTGGGAACATATCATGACCGTCATATTTCCTAACTACAAATGCATACTAAAGAAACACACTTTTACCTAACGACACATTAGACACATGAGTTTGTTCCATGTATATTTCTTCTTGTAAATCCCCATGCAAGAAGACATATTTGACATCCATCTGATGGAACTCCCATTTATGTGAGGCTGCAAGGGCTAGAACAAGGCAGATGGAATTCATTTTCGCTATAGGGGCAAAGGTTTAATTATAGTCAATGCCTTCAACTTGGGAGAATCCTTTGGCAAGTAATTGAGCCTTGTGTATTTCAACACCTCCATTTGATGCATACTTAGTTCTGTATACCCATTTACATTCGACAAGTTTTCTTCTTTTCAGAAAAGGTATAAGATCCCAAGTATCGTTTTCCATTAAAGAACTATACTCTTCATTCATTGTTGTATCCCAATTTGGATGAATTGAAGATTTTGCAAATGTCTATGAATCATGCGTCTCTGAAAATTGAGCCAAAAGGGAAGAGACTCGCTGGAATTGTGAATGAGTTTGACGTTGATCTAAAGGATCACCGACAAGATCACCAATTATTTCTCGTATTGAATGGACCCATCTATGAAGCAATGGTGTTGGTGTTGGTTCAGGTTACATAGTTTTTGCAATGAGCGATGGTTTATATGACCAAACTGCTCATGCCAAAGTTTTCTCAATTCATCGCTATGAGCAACAAAAACTGATGGAAAAAATGATGACCCAAAGTTGTCAAACTTGTACAACTTAGTAATATCATCAACAATTCTAGTTGCAAGAACCTGGTTAGGATCTTTTAGATCATTGATTTCAACTTGGTGAGGTGAAAACTCTACAGTTTTACCTTCTCTTGAATGAGTGATTTGATATATTGATAGAAAGTTGCAGGAAAGACTTGTCATTGAAATGACCATTATCTACCTGAACTGTTCCAGACCCTACAACACTAAGACATCTATCATCACCAACAAATATTTTCTTGGTGTTAAATTCATTATGTATTATACCTAGGGAGGTAATATGAGAGGTACCCAATGGGAATGGGGTTATGCATTATTCGTAGAGACCATTCAGTGTAAGGCGGACTAGGTCCACCATAGTATTAAATAAGGTCCACTATGGTAGTTAGAGATAATAAATAGACTTTCTAAAAGATTCATTCTCTAGAATGTTCCTAGAATATAGAACATACTATATAAAGAAGTGTAAGCAATGTATTGAATCATGGTGAAGAATATTGTGAATGTATCAAGCATTGCTTGATGAGCGTTATCCTTCCTTAATGATTAATATATGGTGTTACCCTACCTCAAGGGTTTTGTCTCTATTTCTTGTGTTGAATATTGTGGTGAATGTTTTGGGTTTGCTCTTGTTATTTCTGGAGTATATTTGCAGATCCATATTGGTATATAACATTTGATATTAGAGCTCTTTCCTTGGCCAAAGAAGAGAAGAATATATGTTTTTTTTTTTTTTTAGTAGATTTTTTCAAGGGAAAAAAGGGGCAGTGCACTTCAGACTCGGTTTTGAAACTTTATGCTCATCATTTTCAGAAAGTAATTGGACATTTGGATTCCTCTTGGAAAAATGCCCAATTTAAAAAAAAAAATCAGTTGAAACGGAGTCCTAAAAGTAAAGTTATGAACATTTTAAATTCAACAATTTTTCACTGTTTTTCCGGAAAAAGCCGCGCGAGTTGCATAGTAAGTTATTTATAAACCCTAGTTTTGGTTGAAGATTTCTTCCAAGAATATGTTTTTTACTGGAAAATAAGATGGTCCCAATATTGAAGAATATCTCAAAAATATCAAATCATTACAGAGCAACAATTGGCAATTTTTGGTAGGGAGGAATTTACGGGATGATGCTAGGGTATGGTGGGATGAACTTCCCTCTGAGGAATTTTCAGATACAACACTTGAAAATTTATTTTTAGTCAAGTGGTCTCATGCCAAGATTGAGGATAAAGAATGCACCAAGGGTTTATATCCATGTGCAAAATCTATATTACAAGTTTATGGGTGTATTCATAAAGTAAATGTCCTTATTTTTATTAACCCTAGTTGCCAACAAAATTTTATCAATGTTCAGTTGGTTAATAGCTTGCAAAATTTCAACAAAGAATATTCAAATCACATAGGTTGTGGGTGAAATTTTCAAATTTCTAAAGATTTGAAGCTCAATATGGATAAATATATGTTGCATTCAGATTTTTATGCTATGGATATGAATGAAGTGGATATTATTTTGGGATATCCTTGGATAGAATCAATGGGTACCATTAATATTAATGTGCAAAAGAAGTTTTTGAAGTTGTGGTACAAGAAAAAGAAAATCACATTGTAGGATGTGTCTCTTAGTAAGACAAAAAGACCCACAACAACAAGCACACAATTTCTTGTAGAGTCTGAAGTTGAATTAGAGGCAGAGTCTACAAAAGGAGATGAAACAAAGCCACATGAAGGACACAATAAATAAGATAAGGAGGTCATTGCCTCCAAGGAGCAAGGGTTTGCAGATTTGAAGAAAAAGAAACCAATTCCTACAGTTGTTGTATATCTCCATCCACATAATATCGAGAAACAACAATCATTAAGACAAGGGCACTAGCATCAACACACTTATGCACCAACAGGGAACCAATAAGGAAACCAATCAAGAGGCGCATGGAGGCCTACCAACACTACAACAAGACATCAATCAATCCCATGGAAACACCGACACGATGCGGAGCAAGCTCAGGGTGGAAAGGAAACAATTAGACATCATGTTCATTTTCCATTAGGATGGATGGATGGTCGTACTTGGTACCAGTTGGCTACAATTCTTAGCCAGTCATATTGTATGGTATCTTCTCAAGTTTCAGGGACAAAACATGCTTAAGGGAGGTGGGATGTACTATACCTATGGAGGTAAAATGGGAGGTACCCAATGGGAATGGGATTATGTATTATTAATGGAGGCCATTCAATGTAAGGTGGACTAGGTCTACCATAGTATTAAATAAGGCCTATTATGGTAGTTAGAGATAATAAATAGGATTTATAGAAGATTCCTTCTCTAGAATGTTCATAGAAGATCAATAATACTATATAAAGAAGTGTAAACAATGTATTGAAGCATGGTGAAGAATATTATTGTTGTACAAGCAAGTATTGTTTGAGAGTTTTATCCTTCCTTAAGGATTAATATATGGTGTTACCCTACCTCAAGGGTTTTGTATCTATTTCTTGTGTTGAATATTGTGGTGAATGTTTTGGGTTTGTTCTTATTATTTATGGAGTATATCTGCAAATCCATATTCTTTTCTTGGCCAAAGAAGAGAATAATTTTTATTATTATTATTTTATTTTTTTAGAAACAAAACCCTTGAGGTAGGGTAACACCATATATTAATCCTTAGGGAATGATAAAATTCCAAAGCAATACTTGCTTGTACAACAATTATATGTTTCACCATGCTTCAATACATTGCTTACACTTCTTTATATAGTATTATCTATCTTCTAGGAACATTCTAGAGAATTAATCTTTTAGAAAGCCTATTTATTATCTCTAACTACCACAGTAGGCCTTATTTAATACTATGGTGGTCCACCTTACATTGAATGACCTCCACTAATAATACATAACCCCATTCCCATTGGGTACCTCCCATATTACCTTCCTAGGTATAGTACACATTAAGAGTAGAAAATATGGCTTTATCCTTAGCCATATGATAATATCTCTAGAATCAATATGCCACTCATTAGAAGAAGAAGTAGAAGTTGCATTGAAGGAGAAACCATAAGCAAAAAGTGCATGTCCATGAGAAGAAGAAGAAGAAAAAGAAGAATCAATATCGATGTTGTGCTTCTTCATTACTGATTCTAAAGTTGCATTTTTCTTAAAACATTTGGACTCATCATGACCATCTTTCCCACAAAAGTTGTAATTTCTATCATTCTTCTTATTTTTAGATTTTGATCATTTGTTACCATTAGGCGCTGAAGCTAGTGGAGAGGGTTTGGGACCCTTTTTTTGCTTGTTGTTGTGGCGAGGATGTTGCTTCTTGGGATTCTTGAATTTATGTTTATGTTGTGCCACTAAGGCTTTGTTGGATGTACCTACAGTGCTAATAAATCCAAGTTGTAGAAGCTTATCTTACTCTTGAATTAGAACATCACAAAAGAAATCAAGAGAGGGTTTTTTATAAGCAATCCCTATAGCTTCTCTAGTGGCATAAAATGTAGATACAAAAATATAATATGCACTACCAATCTTATAAAGAATGACATATATGCATTGATCTTCCGACATATCTATTTTGCATTCTATACATAAAAGTCTAAGTGTTTTGAACTTAGATAAGTAATATTCAATGCAAGGAAAATCATTTCAACTTAAACTCAATAATTGATTCTTTAGTTGGTGGGATCGAATAATATTGTGTTTACCAAACACTGTTTCTAGCTTTGCCTAATCATCATTAAGGTCATTAATTCCTTGAAGGTGAAATCTTAAATCAAGAGAGATGGAAATTTTGATTAGTCCATGTGCTTTGTCATTCTTATTTTCCCATTTGACTTTCTTTTCATCATTAGTGGGTTCTAGTTCTTTCCCCATGGTAATCTAGTATACTCATTTACTTCTTAATACATCTTCCATATGAGATTTCCATGAGAAGTAGTTGGTATTGGTAAGAAAAAGATCATTGGAATATGCCATATTAAAACAAGTAGAAAAAAATGAAATGGATGGTTTGGATGGAAACATATCGAAAAATAGGTTGTTTAAAAAAAAGACACTGAAAATGGACTTCAGATGTGAAAGATATGTTCTTTTGAAAAAAAGACATAAACGATAACCAAAGAACCACGTGGTGGTGTTCCTCCTAGTTGTGCCTATAAGTTCACATTTTAAATAAGTTACTTATGAAGTGACCAACTTTTATAGAATAAGTGGAAATCACTTTTACAATGAAGTTACTTTGTAAATGAAAGTTGCATGTAAAATAACTTAAAAAATAAAATATTAAAGTTATTTAATAGTGATTCACTTTTATAACTTAAGTGAAATGCACTTTACAATGAATGCATGAACTTTAAAAAAAATAACAAAAAAAGACTTGAACTTAAAACTTCTTACTTAATAAAGAAACTTTTAACCAAGTGAGTTAGTGTAAAACATATTATATTGTTAGAATGAGGATTGGGGTTGTTGTTGTTGTTGTTGTTGTTGACGGTATTGGAGAGCATGCTAAATAAAAATATTTTCACGCAATAAAAATATTTTCACTTCTCAACGACAACAAGGGTTGGATCTCGGTTAGCTTACCCAAAAAATGCAAGTTTTCTCTCTATTTTTGATTTATTGAAATCACACTAAGCACACGACAAAGAGCATACACAAACATGAAAACGCTTTCCACTTTGTTTCTTATTTGCTAAGATCACACAGGGCGCAGGGAAAAGAGCATATGTAGATCGAAAAGAGTAGCAACCTGGAAATAAAAAACAAAAAAATGAAATATTAACTTTTCAAAAATTTAAAATGTTGTATTTGGGCTTTATACCTCCGGATCTAACTGAAATGGTTGTATCTTAGGAAAACATAAACCTTTTTGAGTGAAATGAAAAACGTTGTTGATTGAAACGAGTGCTCTGGACGCAATGGAATAGTCCTCTCATCCCAAAAATGTATGGAAATGACAAAAATGATAGATGAGGCAACACGTCTTCACAATCTCGATCTACAATGAGAGCAGGTCTTCAAATGCATTATGATACCATGTTCGACAACATAGGTATTCCAAAAGAGGACAAACACCTTCAATAATCACTCACAAAACCAGATCAAAGATCAACACACTGATGCTTTGACGTGGTAAAACCCCTACAGGGAAACATCCATGACCCCAACCAATGTGGCCACTTAGAGCAATTTATTAATGCAAAAGAAAATATTATAAAGAGACTTACAAGAGAGTTTCTCACAATCGATCATCAACAAATGACTCTCCATGCTCTTTAAACAGAGATCATGGACCAATCAGGTGTTAATCCACAGATCAATGTAGCTGTTAAGATCAAGGAGAATATGAACCATCGAATCACTCTATGTTGGGAATATATCGTGACTGTCATATTTCCTAACTACAAATGCATACTAAAGAAACACACCAATGAACACACTTTTACCTGACGACACATTAGACCAAATTGATCTTAACTAACTCCTATGTATCTAAATATCCTAACAACCATGTCATGAATTTTAAAAGGAAAACACATAACATTATGAATGCAATAAAATAACTATGAATCAACATGTTTGATACTATATGTTATGATCAGTGTCTTAAAAATGATAAAAATCAATGAATACAATCCACTTTGAGGGGGAAACCTCCTTTTACTGTATATCCAATTCATAATACAATATGAGATGAAATAAGATGATCTTAAGACTAGGTCTCCTTGGTATATATATAAGAGACAAAGGGTACAATCATAATGAAAGGGTACAATTAAGGGTTCTGATCGATCTACTAATATAACACTAGAAATGCAATAATTCACTATATAAGGGCTTAATAAGGGGTTTTATACATAACATGGGATTTGTTTAGGGATTAACATGCCCCTCCTCTTCAAACAATTGTTGTCCTCAACATTTGATTAATTGCAGGGCCAAGGTGAAGGATCCAAGGTCTTTCCAATATAAGGGGTCGCTGGTATAGGTAAATAACTGGTATAAGCAATTAGTAAGGTGATAAGTAATGAATGAGGAGTGGTATCTAGAGGATACTAGTTTGTATATGTTTATTTGATATTATTACCTTTTGGGGTTTCCTCGAGATATTATCTTACCTAGGATTTGTGCAACTCATTGTCATTATTTTACTTTTGAACCATCTAACACATCTATATTTGTCATGACAATGTTGATTATGTTTTTTTGGAGGATTTGAATAATTATACTATACCTCTAGTGCTTGTATCCTTATGATCTCTTTCTTTACAAAGGAAAATTGTTGTACCCCATATCCATAGTTCAAAATGTTTTCAACATAGCACTACCAACACCCAAAGGTACCCATGCAACATACCTAAGCAGTTAGAGTCTAGAACGAGGATCATCTAAGTGATAGTGATCCACTGTGAAAAGAAAGGAATAATATATGTGGAAGGAAAATTTATTTGAATCTTATTTGGTTTGACTTGGGGTTTAAACTTATGCCTCGCACTTGATGAGAGACAAGTGTGTAGCAGGATATTACAGAGTAAATTATGCAGCTTGCACTTAATTCATAATAAATGGTCAATACTTTGTCAGTCAAGATGGTCATGATTTTGAATGTCCAATATTCACCAAGATCACATTGTATAATTTTTAGAGCTCAAGCTTCTCACCACTGATGTTAGGCAGTGGCCATGACCAAAGCGATTTTGAAAGGCGTAGCTTTTGTGTTCTTCTAGCCTTTTCTTGGATCTATGGCTTGGGTTATGATGGTCGCAATGAAGTTGGTAATGACTTGGATATGTCTACATTACTCTGGCTTGGGTTATAACTTATGATGGTGGTGGGGGTCCTAGATTCTATATTCATCCAATATTCCCAAATATTATTTGTTGCTTCCACAATTTTGTACCTCAAGCAATTTGAAGAATTATTTCACAACGATCCATGGAAGCACGATTAGGGGTCTGCTCCTTTTAGTCATCATGACTGCTTGGAAAATTCTTGGCACAATTTTTGTGTGATAACGTGAAAAGTGCCTCGTTGAGAAGCAATGACCCTTAGATTATTGATGAAAACCAAAGAATCAGTGGTATGGTCAGACACATTTAAAAACTTCAAGAGGGAGGGGTTTTACTGAGTTTGTAACTTTCTCCAAAGGGCCCACTATACTACCTCTTCCCCAATCCAACCATGATCGACCATATCCTTGTTCTCATTGGATTGAAGATGATTTATCTTGCCATTATTGTTATTTTTATTCATCCCTTTCATCCTAGATTAAACTTTCTTTGAACATTTTGCTTGTGAAGACGATTGCAGAGCCGCACATAAAAGACGAAATAGATCAACACGATGATCATTAAATGTTAATGCACCCATGCCAACATCACAAGATATAGTCGCCCTGGTCTTCCTATAGTATTTATCTGATCCCAATATTATAGTGAGCCAATTATCCATGTACACAACCCTTTTGAACATTTTAGCTTCAAAGTGATGATGATGGTAATTGTTCTCAGGATCATTATTTTTGGAATTTATAGCTTGCAGAGATGATGAATTTTGTTGGGTCACCATGAGCACTCAAAGGGTTGGGCTCAGAGTAAAACCTCTCATGGTCATAAGCTGCATAAGTAGATGTATTAAGAGGAATTTAATGGTACCTAAAGAAGACAAGGTATATCATTACTCTTCTCCTTGCTCAATGATTTCCCAATTCGTTGTTCTGGGAATTTGTGTTGTCACTAATAAATGGATAGATATATAGATGCACAATATAAGATCCTAGCTTTATATTCATCCTGGATTGATTGATTGATTGATTATGATATTTTGTTTTGAATATAAAAATATATTATGTGGGGGAGGGTAAGAGGTGTAGAGAGTTCAAATTGACTAATAAAACTTGGTTGTTTCAGAGGAAAATTTTTGTTGCATAGTATGTAAAGGTATTAAAACATGAATATGTGATGAGGAAAAATATGTTTTTGAAATTAAAAAAAGATACCATTTATTAGGAAAATAGTCTAAGTCCATTAGATAGCCTTTTATAAATTTGAAAGGAGTAACTTAATATGTAGGTAGTTTCATTTATTTTTTAAGGGAAATTCTCCCCTAAATTCAAGAAAAAAATTGTTGGAAGTTATAGTTCTCCTTAATTGATGAAAACTTTGACAATGAAATTGTCCTACGGATTTTGGCTTATTTTTGAACTTCAACCATGGAATTTTGTCCCATAAATTTTGCCCCATTTTAAACTTCAACCATGGAAAATTTGAGATTGTCAACTTATTAACTCACTCCAATTCAAATTTCAAAATATAGGTGTCAATTAAAATTCTTGAATACACTCTCAAAGTTATTAAAACCCTCAAACCCTCATGGTCGATCAATCTCAAACAAATCCTTCCTTCTTATAGGGTTTGACTTCAAAGTTTTAGTGTTTTAGGTTTAGCATTTCAGATGATTACATTAGTAAAATATTTGAAAAGAATATGATGACTAACCTATCCTCTTGGGGAAAGTTAATACATCACAAAACTCAAGCTTGTTTGAGGGCACTACCCCTAATAAGTGGCCAAATAGTGTTGTATATTCTGTATGTGAACTACAAAGGGCCTAAGAAATCATCTTAAGTTACGGTTGTTGAGGCTGTCCAGTGAAGGACCCCTTTTTGAATAATACATCGCAGAACTCATGCATGTTTCAGGGCACTACCCCTCATTAGTGGCCAGATAGTGCTATAAATTATTTATTCCAATTGAAAAGGGCCTAAGAAATCATCTTAAGTTACGACTGTTGTAGCCACCCAGTGTAGGACCCCTTTTTGAATAATACATCATAGAACTCATGCTTGTTTCGGGGCACTACCCCTCATTAATGGCCAAACACTGCTATATGTTTTGTATGCCAACTGCAAAGGTCCTAAGAAATCATCTTAAGTTATGTTTGTTGTAGCCACCCATTGCAAAAACCCTTTTTGAACAATAAATAGTAGAACTCATGCTTGTCTCAGGGTGCTACCCCTCATCAATGGCTAGAAAATGATGTACGTTCTATATGTTAACTGCAAAGGGCCTAAGAAATAATCTTAAGTTACGAATTTCATAGCCACCCAATGCAAGACCCTGTTTTGAATAATGCATCGTAGAACTCATGCCAATTTAGGGGCGCTACCCTTCATCATTGACCAGATAATGTTGTATGTTTTGTATGCCAACTGTAAAGGGCCTAAGAAATCATTTTAAGTTAAGACTGTTGTATCCACTTGTTGGCCCTTGGATATGAAAGGAAGAAAATATTAAGGAAGAAAGGCAAAGTACGAACTACGCAAAAGATACATAAACCAAGGGAGGGTCAAAGTGGGAAAAGAAGGAGAAAAGGAAGGAAAAGCTAGCCGTTGGAAGAGACGATCGAGGAAGAAAAAACAACAAGGAAGATGGATCGTGGACAACTCAACAAGCAAAAGAAGACATCAACGAGTGCTTTGGAGCACCTCATGGAAAAGAAGGAAAGACAGGTTGGTGAAGCCCTTAAAGCACGGGTCAAGTTGACCTAGGGTTTTGGATCTAGGGTTTTGACACCTAGAATTTTTCCATGTAATGTATAAATAAAAGTATAGAAGACCTGGGAGGGTTCGTTCTAGGTTGGTTGTTGATACTATGGTTGTTATTGTTCATTGCTGAGAGTTGTTGTAGAGAATAGTGTGAGACTGTATTGTAAGATATTCAGTTGGGTGCGAAGATCAACCCTGTTGTTGGGTGTGCAGGGAGGGACGAGAGGAAGAGAGAGAGATCTGTAAGCTAAGAGCGTAGATAGAACTGTATGTTTTCATATAATATATCAAGAAACACAGTTATGTGGGCGTATCCCTAGGGAGAGGGTGAACCACGTATATCTTGTTGTTCTGTGTGCTTGATGTTGTGTTATTTGTCATTTGATACATTGTTATTGCATTGTTGTGTTAGATCTGATATGTAACTTGCGAAGTAGGCTTAAGTGAGATAAAGAATAACTAGATTGTTGTGTGTGGTTGTCTTGGATCCACTTTTCGTTTCCTCTAGTTGTAGACATATGTGTCCTACAACCCCCTATTGCTACTTTGGGTGAGACTGCATCTGCTTCACAGGTGTTGCCGAAAGGGCTAGTAGTTAGGGTTCGTTGGTGCGTTGTAAGAGTTGAACCCTGGGTCTTCCCTTGTGCCAACAAATGGTTCTGTTGCTGGGACAATGATCTCTTTGAGGGAATGTCAAGTTGGTTCCCATTGAAGACAAAAATTCAGAAGTGGATGGAAGAACAAGAGAAGGACTTCGTTGAAGCCCGGAACATGAATCCTAGCGTTAGTACAAAAGACTGGTTGGGAAGGTACATCTTCACCGACATACACAAGATTTTGTTTGGAGGAATTCATAAAGAGTTATATGATTGGTTAGCCAGACTAGTAGATACCTAGTTTGAGATCATATCTAGACCACCTGTGGTTTGGACAACAATGTTGATCAAGAAGGTCAAGAGAGTTGATAATGTTGTGTCTAGGGTCGTGGATCTATGGTTTGATAGCACTATTAGAGGGTACATTACTGAGTTTTCCATTGACAGAGTTGAATCGTATAGCCAAGCAGAGAGGTACATCTTTAAGGGACCTAGAGGAAAGTTCCTACACTTTTTAAAGCTGAGGATTAAGATGTTATTGCATGAGAAGAATATCCTAAAGATACAGTGAAGCTAATGTTCAATAATGCAGACAACAACAGTGACATAGAGGCTGGACACATGCGTAGTGGGAGACCATTCAGAGAGGTTCCTCTTGAGAACCTATTTAAGAAAAACTATGGAGATGAAGGATTCTACAGTGGAGAAGAAGCAGATTTAACAGACGAAGAGCATTCAGAATCCATAAGAACAAAGGAAGTACAGACTGAAGAACTTCACCGAGGAGAACCATAAACTTCAGGCATTGCGCCTACTATCAAAGTAAGATATCACTCCTCCTGTTTTTTTAGAAGAATTAAGTAACCTAAGCAACCAGAGTAATTAGAGTAGTCAGAGAAATCAGAGTACTATTACAAGCAATATAGTACATACTCAGTTAAGAAGCCAAGGAAGATTTATGGAAGATGAAATGAGGTTACTGATCTTTAGAGGAGATGGATCTAAATATCCTGATCAACATTGGTTCTTATGCGAAGCTGTATGGAGTATCAAGTAGGTCACTGACGAAGCTATTAAGAGAACTCAGTTTAGTACTACCTTGAGGGGTTGCGCTCTGAACTGGTATATGAAGTTTGTTTCAGGACCTGGACAACCTAAACGGCTGAATGCTATCAAGACTGCGTTGAGTGCAGAATTCAAGAAACATAAGTCGGAGTCATAGTGCATTACAGAAATGAGATAAATCAAATAAAAGGTCACTGGACCTGTTTGGGAGTTTGATTAGAGGTTTAAGACTCTGATAGGTCGGTTGAATTTTCAGATTCCAGACGAACAAAATAAAGAATGTTTCATCGTTGCTCTCTTGCCACACATTAGAGTCCCTCTTATGCAACAGAAGGTCGCTTCCCAGGCTGAAGCATTGGAGATCACTATGAAACTAGAAGCAACCCCTGTGGGAGAAGCCAACCCAGGTATGAGTCAAATCTTGAATCAGTTAACCAGTTTATCTTTATAGGTAGAAGATATGAAGAAAGATAAAGGAAAAGAGAAAAGAGAAGATATTTGGTGTATCAGATGTAAATAAGAGGGCCATGACAAAGAGCATTGTCCCCTATTTCATGAATACTTGGCCTCTGGAGCACCTAGTCCTTTGAAGCAGACTAGTGTACCCTAGTGCGAGGTATGTAGAATGAGACATCGCCCTGGTGAATGATATTATATGCAAAAGTATGTCCAAACACCTACCAATATTTACTGCACATTCTACAAGTATGTGGGACATGATGAGAAGGATTGTAGGGCTTATGATCTCTTGCATGAAAGATCAAGGAACGCATATAGAATTCAAGGAGAAACACAAGAAGAAGGAAATAGTGCACAGTTCAACTCCCCGGGAAGAGGAAACTTCAACCCTCGTGGTGGATTCAAAGGAAGAGGACGAGGTGGAGGCATGGGTTGAGGTAGAGGACATATCATCTATTATAACTGTGCACAACCATGACACTTGGCAAGGGATTTTCAGAACCCTTGTACCACTTGCAACTATTGTAACTCGTTTGATCATGTCATCGAAGATTGTCTAGTATTGTTGGCCAAACTCCAGGAGAGATGAGGAGGAAACCCTAAAGCACAATCAATATCAGCAGAACCTCGCGGTGAAGACCCCAAAGTTGTTGTTATTACTAGAGGAGGCGTTGTTACAGGAGAAGACATAGTGACTCCAGGAAAGACTGCATGTTGGCACAGGGGTAGACCCATGGTTCAACGCTTCAACAACGCACCAACAAAACCCTAACTACTATCCCTTTCGACAACACTTGTGAAGAAGATGAAGTCTCACCCAAGGTAGAGGCAACAAGGGGTTGTAGGAATCAAGTGTCTACAACCTAGATGGGACACAGATATGTGATCACAACACCTAACATAGCACTTAGCCAACAATATGCATTAGGTTATGATTCTTATTCACATCGCAGATTAACCCTTATACAGAACAACACAACAACAATCAAGATCTAACCCTTAAAACCTCTTAGCACATAACATAAGCTTAAATCTCACATT
>SNQJ01S0181589.1:0-19252 GCA_010110895.2 Picea sitchensis
ATCTACGGAGATTGAGAGGGATCTTGGAGATTCAGGCACCTGGGTTATTCTTACCATCACCCGATCTATCAATTGGCATATTTCTTAGGGTGATTGGACACTTTTGGCAGTAGGGCTGAGTTATTGAGGGTTTCAGCCTTCTATTGGAGTGTGGCATTCTTCAGCTGGAGAGTTTGGCATTTAGATATGCTTGTATTGGTCTTCATGTCTTATTCAGCCTTTGGAGGGATTATTTTGTATTAGCAGGAGAATTTTGTAGCAGCTCATATCTATTGGTTGCACGACCATCTGAGGTTTATGCCAGATTGGCCATCTATTGTATTGATCTTAACTTGCTCATAATAAAAAAGTCATATCTTTGCTTGTGCTTCTACATCTTGAATATATTGTGATCTTCGTGTGCCGATGAATCTTGTATGCACTTAATAACTCAATAAAATAGTATTAGTTAGTGATTCCAAGAAAGAATTTGGCTTGGGATCATTACACAAAAGGAAACTCCTTCCTCTACCTCTGAAACCGATCTCAGTTGAGGCCCCTTTCCAGCAATGGGGACTTGATTTCATTGAAGAAATACATCCCCCTTCTTCAGGACAACACAGGTGGATTCTTACTGTGACCGATTATTTTACCAAATGGATCAAGGCAGTACCAAGCAGGCAAGCCACTGACTCTGTTATTATCAAATTCCTTGAAAATAATATTTTGTCTCATTTTGGTTGTCCTAGAAAGATTATAACTGACAATGTTGCTGCCTTTCGGTCGAAGAAACTCATATATTTCTGGAACCAGTATCACATTGGTTTGGGGCATTCCACAGGCTACTAGCCTCAGGGAAATGGGTTAACATAATCTTCAAAAAAAACTTTGGTAAATATCATCAAGAAAACATTGCAGGAAAATAAGAAATCATGGCACAATAAGTTGGTGTTTTCTTTATGGGAAGACAGGCTGACCACCAAAAGGTCAATTGGTATGTCACCATACCAGCTGGTCTATGGTATAGAGGCAGTTTTCCCCACTTCTTTAGGAGTCCCTGTCATGAAGTTGCTTCAAGAGGTACAAGCTGAGCCAAATGACTCACAAAGAAGGATCAACCAGATGATCCATTTGCGGCAGACTAGAGAAGAAATTTTCAACAAGACTAAGGTAGTCCAAGAAAACATCAAGAAAATCTTTGACAAATGAACCAAGGAAGATAATTTCGAGTTAGGAGATTTGGTGCTGAAATGGGACGCTAGAAATGAAGACAAGGGAAAGCATGGAAAATTTGATAAACTGTGGACAGGTCAATACATGATCCAAGCTTTCAGGGGAAACAATGATTTCTTGCTAAACAACGCCGATGGGTCAGATATGCCAGGAGCACCTGTGAATGGCAGAATGCTGAAACATTATGTCCCACCTCAGTAGAAGATTTGAGTGCTAACTCTCCATTATACATACCATTTTAATTTTCATGTTTACTTGCATTTTCTGAGTGAAGAACTTTCGTCAGTGAGTTGAATCCCGAAGGGAAGGCCCTAAGCTGTTGATCACTGTTTTTCCCATTTTTGAGAATAAAACCAACGAAGGCTGCTAGGTGGAAGTTCTCGGAATGACATGAACCAGGATTCTTGGCACTTCACAAGGAAAGTACCATCCCCAGGTGGAGCCGTTGTTATCACCCCATAAACTATGGGAATCAACTGGTGACTAGGATATTATTTGTATCTAGTGTTTTTGTTGACAAATGATTTTTCATTCTGCAAATAATTTGAAAAAAGAAAAAAGAAAAAAGAAAAAAAAGAAAAAGAGGGCATAAAAGAATTGAAATAAAATCCCCATGCAATAATGGTGACTTGGTCCATACCGTTCAAGCTTGGCCAAGTTCTTTTAAATTTGATGTTGATAGGGTAGTGAATGATTTGGCTAAACAGTTTAATCTTAGCCAAAATGTCTAGGTTAGATTAGTGAATAAATATGGCCAGACTGTCTAATCCTGGTCAGATAGCCCAAGGGTAGAGTAATTTCTTAACCCAATAGTTTAATCTGGGTTAACTGTCATGGGAAGATAGGTTAGCAGTTAGGTTAGTTGCTTCATTGTTCTTTTCCAATAAAACCAGCTTGATGTAAAAATGTCATACCATGTCTCAAAGGCCTAGAGGAGGGTTTGGTCAAAGCCCCTTGGTGTTGTATTTTTCAGAAATTTGGGGAAAAAATCAATAAAATGTATTTATCCAAAGTTTTTCCCCCAGCAATTGTGTTCTCCGCTCCCAGTTTAAGTTTCATACACATCTCGACGGTTCTGATCGTGGCGCCAAGATCTATGATGCATAGAGAATTCCGGACCTCCCGACCATTCTTCTTTTAACCGGGGGGCGGGTCCGGAATCAGTGATAAGATTTGCACAGATCTGGACGGTCTAGGAACGAGCGCGTAGATCCACGGTCCAGATTTGATTACAGATCCCCCCATCCATTCTGCCTTTAACAGAGGGGAGGGGGGTCCGGAATGGATGATAAATGGCACACTATGATCTGCGGTGAGGAAGAGGGTGCATAGATCAACGACCCTAATTGGATTTCAGACCCCCCTGATGTTCTGCTTTTAACCAAAGGGGGGGGCCAGAATTGTTATTCTCCTATAGTGGGCCCCTGGTCATACGTGGCGTCAGTCTTTTGATCCCGAAGTCCCATCCCCCATCTGCTATCTGAAAGCCCTCGTCACTCAAGGACGTCATCTCCCACTTGTTCCACTTGCTCCCGAGTTGTGTCCCATCCCATAGCTGCTGTCAGTCCCGCTGTCAGTCCCTTACCTTTTCACTCATGACCAACCCCTTATTATGACTTTCGCCTCCAATCCCTAGCCTCCACGTCACCCGTTTGTATGTTTTGGCAACCGTCACCTGCCATCTCACCCCCAAGTGGCCCGTTGTCCATTTATTACGGGATAACATACCCGTTATCCTACTGACCTGTCTCCCGCGTCCAACGGACCCTAGTTTTAAATAAAACTACCATTTTCCCCCTTCATTCACTATTTGCCCATCGCACCAGAAAATTTACCTCTTACGCCTCCATTTCTTTTTTGTCACCTTCATCCACAGTCAGTCGACCCCACTAACTTAGTGTTTATTGCATGTACTGTTGCAGAGATGGCGCCAAAGCCAAGACAATCAAAAGGAGAGGAGAATCCTTTTCTCCCGCCTCCGGTTGACCTGGACAAAATACCATTGGTCGACAAAGATAGATTGATTGCAGATACCATATGCGATTTCGATTTCTTAGACCTCTAGTCATGGCTCAGGGAGGTGTTCCTGGACCAGAGCGATGAAATTGGACTGTGGGAGTCCAATTTGCCCCTGTACCTTTTTCCCCAGATCCACCACTTTCCCAAATTCGCCCTCAAATGCCAAGCCCATTATATTCCTGACCAGAGGGCTGTCGTCTCCTCATCCGGAGACGTCCTGTTCTTCATCACTCCCGAAGACATCGACCAAGTGATGCAAATTCCCCATGCCGATTCTGCCTCTTCTTTCAACCTAGAGATCCTTACAAAGTTGTATCAGAAGATGACCTTTCCCCAGAGAGCTTTAATATTCAGGCTATTCCTTCCCACCTCCACTCAATTCCCTTCCACCAATCCACCTTACCCGTCATCCATGTTCTCCACCAAGGGAAACCAGGTCATTTCCTCCCTTTGCGCTCTGTTAGGGTACTATTCCGACCAGTGGGTAGATGATCCCATTTTGGGTTTTCTATCCATTTTCTCTATTGACGAAAAACCCACGACACAGTTTGATTTCACCACCTTCTTGGCCGACAATATTCATGAACAGTTCGTGAATTTTGGCACGGAAGGCATGTTCAGATACTCTTCTATACTGGCCTACATGTTTGTTTTCTATCAAGCAGACAAATTCAATTTTTCTATGCAGAAAATGGACGCAAATGGAAGGCCTCAGCCAGTCACAGCATGGACATATTTGCTAAATTGAAACTCTATAGAATACAGTTTCAAAGCATTCATCGATCTATTTTACCACCCTGTGGTAAGCATGTTGAGCAGTAGGCCCGAGCCTCGAATAAATGATGAAGTCCAGAGAATTCTGCATCTCTCGGACAACACGAAGACAGGCGATTGGTACTTATATCAAAACCTCTCCAAGATCAGAGTATTCGGTGTGAGTTGGCACCCTACAAGCTGCCCAAATAAGTGTCGGTAAGAATATTTGCATTAGAATATATAAGACAGATCATGAATTCTGATCATATATATTTCGTATCATTGAAGAAGAAACAACAGCTTCAAATCAAGGGGTAGATTGGTTCCTTCATCTGCATTAGTCATGGCACCAGAGAAGAAGCGGACCGGATGCTGAGAGATATGTATTTTTTCTTAAGTTTCCCCTAGCACTATGACCCATGCGGGATCATTTCAGAAATGCAGGTGAAAAATAAAAAAATCCAGTATGTTCATGAATCCAAGCCCGAGATCGAAAAATTTGCTAATCAGACAATGTGGGTGCCTGACACATTGATCGAAGTGGAACAGTAGGTTCCCTTGACCACTGTACCATAAAATACTACACCATAGGTCAGACAAGAAAAGAAGCCTCGACAGGATTTATCTCCGCCTATCACGGAGGTATCATCCGAGGAGTTCCAGTTGCACACCAAGAGGCCCAAGACAGTCTCAGTTCCTAGTCCAACTGGAGAAAAAGAGGTTCCACCTACCTCAGGGACCAAGCCATCTATTCCTCCCTTCGGTACGAGCCAACATAAAGAAATCACCCCAGCAGTACTGAAGAAATCCACAGATTCTCCCCTGGACACTCAGCCAGGCAAGACTGGGCCCAAATTGAGCATCTTCGAGAAGTACGAGCTGATCAAGAAGAAGAATCAAACCCTTACCAGTAGCACTTATGCCCAGTTTCAGAAACAAACATTGACTGCGCAGCATAGACTGCTGTCTGCATTTGACACAGAAAAGGGTAGGATGCATATGGCCTTCCTCCAAGATTAGGTTTCGGATCCCAAGGTGATCTCAGACTATAAGAGGGCCACCTTCGAATTCCAGGAAAAGGACGTGCACCTAGTAGATCAGATGGATCTACACAAACAGACAGGTGAGATGGTATTTCATACATTGGCGCATGTTTCTGCTTCAGTAGCCAAATTTCAGGTGTCGCTCAATAATGCTCAAACGTAGCTCAAGATGGAAAAAATATCATCCTTTGCAAAGGACAACAAAATTAAGACTTTGGAGGAGTTGGTCATCAAGATCGGCTATGACCCTTCGAACGTCAAAGCTGCAGAAGAGATGTTAAAGAAGAAAAATGCAGACATCGCCTCCTTGAGGAAACAACTGAGACTCCCGCCTACAAAAGACTCACAGGCGAAGGAGATAGCAGAGAAAGAAGGCGAGAAGGACGAAATGCTCAAGATTCTCATGGAGCAGAACACTCAGCTCAAATAAATGGAAGCAGAAATGGAGAAACTGCTAAAGGAAAAAGAGCAGCTCAAGTCTATGGAAGCCATTCCATTGACTGCCATCCCAATCTTAGGGAAAAGCACAGCACTAGTGATAGCAATTCCATCCGAAACACCAGTGACACCACAGGAGGGGACAACTGACCTCGCCAAATCCATGGAAAAGATGAACCTGTAAGAGACAGAAATCAGCAGACTTAAGAAGGAAGTTGAGAACCTCCAAGAACTCAAAAGTTCTTTCCAAACTAGTCTCTCCAAAGAAAAGCAGATAACTGAACAGCTCAGGAAGGAATTACAACAGCTCCAAAAACAAACTGTGGCAGGAAAGACGTTGGCAGAAGTCAGAGAGAATGTATGGAAAGACATCATAAAGTCCATAAATGAGATATGGCCAATGATCCAAATTATGTTTGAGCAGAATGAGCTGGTCCAGAGGAGCCAACAGGCCATTGAGAATATTAGAGTAGAATTGAGAGACATGCCAACACAAGCAAATGAGATCATCAGGTTCCTAAATTCTAAGACCAGAGAAGAACTAGAAGAACTTAAGATCGAGGATAGAACAGAGACCATACTTGAGGTAAAAAGGGTTTTGACCAAGAGAAGTCTAATTCTTCAGCTGGAAGAAAAGGTTCATGTCATGGACCAAGGAGTACAAAGGTTCTTTAGCAAGATTGAGGCTCTCCAGAAGAAAGGTCTCCCCAGTCTGAAGGCTATTAATGATAAACTGATGACACTCCCAGATTACAAAAAGAGACTATCGGAAGTGTCTAAACAAAGTTCGAAGTTTGCTGGCATACAAGGGAGCATCACCGACAAAGCATTCCTAGATTCTCTTCAGTTGGACATCAGTATCCGACATGATATTCGATACATATTCATCACTAAGCCTACATTAGCTAAGTATACGGAAATGGATGAAGTGTATCAGATACTGCTCAAAGTCATCGTGCCTAGTCATCTCAGATGGGAGGAACTTTGCGATCTACTCGATTAGTAGATGAGTTGTCCGGGTCCAGTCACCAGTCCAGTCAGATGAGGTTGTGCAAGGGCTTCATCAACGGTCTACCTCAGAAATTCCGCGTGAAAATGCACCAAGTCATCAAGCAGTTTTGTTTAGTTAAATTAGTTAGGCTAAAAATAGAATTAGCACGTCTTGATCAGTTATGAGAAGAACGGTTGTAATTTGAATTGTAAATACTTCACCTTTCGTATTGAGGGTTGTTGATTCTCACACCCTAACACTATCAGACTGTACTATTTTTGAAGAGATCTGCCATTAATAAAAGGGAGGCACTTTTACAGGATTCTTGCGTGTATTCACTGGTGATGTTTATTTCCTAAGTTGAATGTTCTTCTTGCTTAGTGATCATAATGTTTTATGAAACTAATCTTTAATAGTAATGTATGTTGCAGGATGTATCTTAGATACCCTGTTTCTGACTCTAAAGATTTTAAATGTTTATCTTCTAATGTTTTCAATTAAGAAATTCTTAACTACTTCTTAGTTGAATTTATCTTTCTCACCTTTTCTTCTGTCCATCATTTAAGCTACTAAAAGATCCAGTGAGTATATTATCTCGCCCTGTGGAAGTCTTCTTTTCTCTTTCTGGTTGTATTTTGTATTTAATTAAATACATACCCCATAGCCCAATGGAGGTGTAGACTGTCTCAACCCATTCAAAAACACTTTGACAACAAAACCTACATATTTCTTTACCTAGCCTAATATCTGAATTAAAAACAAAGCTAAATCATATAGAGAGATCCCTCTCTGAAGTTGGAAGGGATAGATCCCAGCTTTAAAAGTGGTTGGATAAAGTTACCTTTGTAGATTTCTTCTTCTTCAACCTCTAGGAAATTTACCAAGTGCTAACATAATGGCGACTCCACTCGGGAGGAACTAAAAAATTGATAATTTCATCTTTTCTTTCCGCTAAAAAGAAAGTTCAAATTTGAGAAGAAAGTAATTTTTAGAGGTTGATTAACTCTGTACATATTATTTTCAGACTCGCAAAGTTAAAAAATATATATATAAAAAACAAAAAGAGTTCTGGCTCCCAAGAAAGTTCACACTCGATCTCATCCAAACCCGGAACCCTCGACAGTGATAGATAACCCCGGACAGTTGCTCAGACGAAAGACCTTAGCTGCCAATTCAGTGAGTCATATTCCTTTTCATAAGTCTCCTTCCTTTTCAGGAAAACCAGTTACCCCTCAAAACCTTGACCTCGATACGTTTCCACAATGAAGCCTGGTTAGAACTCGGTCCAATAGTTTTGTGACTGAAATCATCTTTGACCCAACTGTGTTGCAACCCCGAACACCCGAAGTTATGTCTCCCACGACTAAACCACAGATCACCCCCTCATCACTATTCAGTCCCTCTTCATCCTCATCTTCATTCGCTACCTCTCCTACCACATAGGTTGTCGTTCCACCTCCTCCACTCATCATGGAGCTTGATATGCCACGCCCCAAGACTACCAGACAAGACTTCCACAGTTTGATGCAACAGGACCTTTAAATGCTCAACAACATGTGGACAAAATGAATGATTATTTTTACTTACAAGAAGTTGACGAGGCTGACGTTCAAATGAGATTGTTTGCACAGAGTTTGATAGGTGATGTCAAGAAATGGTTCAAAGCTTTACCTACCGCCTCAGTCCCTGACCTTGTAACGTTCCAAAGGAGTTTTCTTGATAGATGGGAGGTAAAGAAAAACCCTCTCCAAATATTATCGAAATACAAGAATATAAGAAGAAATCAAGGTGAGACGGTACAAGATTATTGCACCCATTTCAACAACCTATAAAATGCAATCCTAACTGAAATCAAACCTCCACAGGTTTTGGCATTGATTAAATTCCCTGATGGATTTGATGCTAATATGTATTACCAACTAAGAGAAAGAAATTCTGCCACCCTGGAAGACATGCAAAAAAGTGTTATTAGTGTGGAGCCCAACCTGCTGGTGAAAAGAGCACGTCAGAGGTCAGAAAGGGGAGTCACAATCAAAGAAGAACCTTCCACATCGACCACAGATTACAAATTGGATTCTTTGACCAAAGCAGTGGAAATAATGATGGAAAGAATTACGGTGACGGACAAAAACCCTGCAAGAGAAAACCCACCAGCTTCTCAGGTTCAAAACGCTAACTTTAGGAGGAATCCTCCTCAAATCAGACAAAGAGACCCTAGAGATCAAAGAGAGCAGAGGGCCCCAGATCAGCAGATTAGACCTCCCCTGCAAGAAAACTATGCTGATGAAGGAAGGGAAGTGATTGAGGAATTGGAGGACACTCACATCAACCTCATGGGCATTCATGACATTGAAGCTATTTTCCTTACCCAAGAAGAGCAGGAACTCTCCCTTCTCAATCAAACCAAAGTAAGTGAAGAAGCCAAAGATGCAGAACAACAAGCTATTGAGAATTCTATTTTGGAGGTACACCGTTAGTACAATCTGCGGAGTCAGAAGACTGAAGGAAATTCTCCAAAAAAGACGACTGAAACACAGAAGGTAGTTGAGACCAATAAGACCTCTGATTCATCTACTGAGAAGATCCCTAATAAGAGTAAGGCCAACACTCCCGTGAAGAAAAACATCACCATTTTGAAAAGGCCATCACAGTCGGAGGTTTCACCTGGTAATCCACCGAGTACTTCTGAGCCGAAGAATATGATGGAAAAGCCAGAAGTGATATGCCAATATAGATCTCCTACATCCTTTAGCGTTGAGGGGGGATTAGCCAAAATAAAAATCCCCATCCCACTTACAGAGTTGATGAACAGAGGCGGTTATCGCTCACAGGTAATTAAAGAACTGGCCATTGAACCGAACATAGGTACAAAGGCCTTAACCATTGGATTAGTAAATCATTCAGACATTGTGAACCTTACTGATGACCAACCCGAACTTCTTTTCAGACCTGAAGTAGATGGTCGAGACGATACTGGTGAGGTTTCTCCTTTTTAAATCAGTCTAAACATACACGACTTGATCTTGCATAATGCTATGCTAGATTCAGGTGCGTCCCACAATCTGCTGCCTAAGGGAGTAATGGAAAAACTGGGACTGAAGGTCACGAGACCATACAAAGATTTTTACTCCTTTGACTCCAACAAAGTTAAATGTATCGGTTTGATCAAAGATCTTTGCATCACCTTGGTTCAGATTCCTGCAAAGAGTATTGTAATGGAAGTGGTGGTTGCAAACATCCCGTTGAAATATGGAATGTTGCTATCTCGATCTTGGGGGCTGAAGTTGAAAGGAACCTTGCAACTGGATATGTCTTATGCCACTATCCTAGTTTTTGGGCAACAGAGGAGGCTGTACAGAGAAACATTGATGAAGTACATGGTCAGTAGCCAAGAAAAGATACATAACTATCCCCTTTACTCTGCACATTCTGATTTAGATTCATTCATCTTGTACAATGATGGTGACATGGAGGAGCAAGATACTCATCTAATGGAAGACACATCTAGTCAAGATGAAGGCCCAGAAAACATTGAGGTGGCAAAGATGAAGAAAATGATAACTGAAGAGTTACCCACTGATTTCTGGAGAATGGATTTTGATGGAGCTGTGAGTAAAGGAGCAAGAGAAGGAGTCTGGTTGCATAATCACAGAAACAGGTATTCAGAAAACCATTCTTACAAACTAAATTTCCAATGTACTAACAATATTGCTGAGTATGAAGCTTTGATGCTCGGTTTGAAGCTTTTGAAGAAAGTTGGTGCTAAACAGATAATGGTAAGAGGTGACTCTGAATTAATAATCAAGCAAGTCAAAGGTGAGTACGCTGCAAAACACCCACGTCTTAGAGCTTATAGGAACGTTGTTCTTGATGCTTTAAGGTGTTTTAATGAGGTTGACTTGCAGGTAATGTCGAGGGGACAGAATATTCTGGCCGACATATTGGCTACGTCGGTAGCCACCTATAAGATTCCTTTCCGCCCAACTCGCCCATATACTGTTGAGGTGAAATTCAGACTGACAGTTCCCAATAATATCAGGTACTGGCAAGTGTTTGGAAATGATGATCAGATAGAGGATTTTCTGCAGTGCAAAAACGATTTTGAATGTACTAATATAGATTTAGATAATGAAGATGAAAATGTAAATAGTTTGGATTTTGAAATTGATAGTGTAAATACCGTAGAGTCAGAAGAATTCGGCGATTATGAATTGGATGCTGACGTTTTACAGTTGAAAAGCAATATTTTGACTAGAGGTCTAGTTCCTTTAGAAGACTTGTTTGACAGTGACCATGTAGCCAAAAAACCAGAAATAGAATCCCATGGAAAAGAGGTAGAAGACTGTAATATAGGGACAAAAGAGAAACCTAGGATGGTCAAACTGTCTAAATCATTACCCCCAGAGAAAAAACTCAAATACATTGAGCTGTTCAAAGAATATTCAGATGTCTTTGCCTGGGGCTATGAAGATTTGAAAGCCTATGATACCAGCATCATACAACACAAGATTCCAATAAAACAAGACCAAAAACCTTTTAGGCAAAAAGTTAGGAGGATAAATCCCAAGTTGCTCCCTCTGATAGAAAAAGAAATCAAGAAAATGTACGATGCCAAGATCATAGTTCCATTGAATTTTTCGAAGTGGGTCTCTAATCTGGTTCCTACATGTAAGAAAACCGGGGAAATTAGACTCTGCATAGATTTTCGAAATCTGAATAAAGTCTCCCTAAAGGATAATTACCCCTTACCGAAAATGGACCACATCTTGCAAAGGGTTGTCGGGTCCAGTTGAATTTCTCTATTGGACGGTTTCTCGAGCTACAATCAGGTCTTAGTTCATCCAGATGATCAAGAAAAAACCGCTTTCACGACACCATGGGGCACTTTCATGTATGTGAAAATGCCTTTTGGTTTGATGAACGCAGGAGCCACGTTCCAAAGGGCAATGGATATCACCTTCATGGAAGAATCGGGTAAGTTTATTGTCGTTTATTTAGATGATGTGACTGTGTTTTCCCAATCTGATGATGAACACCTGCGACACCTTAGACGAGTTTTCGAGAAATGTAGAAGGTTTGGAATTTCTTTAAATCCTAAGAAGTGTCTTTTTGGGTTAGAAGAAGGAAAACTGTTGGGACATATCATCTCAAAGGAAGGAATCAAAATAGACCCCAGCATAATAGAGGCCATACTAAAATTAGAACACCCAAGAAACCTTAAGAAACTATAGTCTTTTATCAGAAGAATTAATTTTCTACGAAGATTCATTTCTAATCTGGCCGAGCTCCTAAGAAACATTACAAACATGCTTAAAAAATATGTAAAAATAAAGTGGGACTCTGAGTCCAGACAGTCCTTCGAGCAAGTCAAACAGGCCCTCACAGAAGCCCCAGTTTTGATCAGTCCTGATTTTACTAAAGATTTCTATCTCTTTTCTTTCGCGTCCGAACATACTATAGCAGCGGTGTTATTGCAAAAGAACAACGAAGGGTATGAACAACCCATAGCTTTCTTTAGTAAAGCATTGAGAGATGCTGCTCTAAATTACAAGATCATGGAGAAGCAAGCTTTTGCTTTGGTAAAATCCATAAAAGACTTTAGGGTCTACATTCTTCATTCCCACACCATAGCATATGTTCCGAACGCGGTAGTAAAAGACATTTTGACACAGGACAACCCTGATGGAAGAAGGGGAAAATGGATTGCTACTATTTTAGAATATGATATAGAGATTAAGCCAACCAAACTAATTAAAGGTCAAGGCCTTGCTAAATTAATGGCTGAATCAAACTTTCTTGCTCTTGACATTAATTTTCTAGATGTGGCAGATGAACCAGGAGAGATGGTGACTCCAAACGTGAGAGAGGTATTTTTAAAATCTCCATGGTACGCAGACCTTATTTTCGTTTTGCAAAATTTACAAGATCCCCCTGGTTTGACTAAGACTAAAGCTAGATTTTTGAAGTTGAAAGCTTTAAAATTCTATATTCTAGAAGGCAATTTGTATTGGAAAGATCCTGCAGGCATTTTTTTAAATTGTTTATTGAAAGATGAAGTTGATAAGGTGTTGCAAGAGTTTCATGCAGGAGAATGTGGTGGCCATTTGAACTGGAAGGTCAGAGCCAACAAAATACTCAGAGATGGATTCTATTGGCCCACCCTGTTCACCGATGTGCATCAGAAGGTAACATCATGTCACCAGTGTCAACTATTTGAAGGCAAAAGGAAACTCCTTCCTCTACCTCTGAAACCGATCTCAGTTGAGGCCCCTTTCCAGCAATGGGGACTTTATTTCATTGGAGAAATACATCCCCCTTCTTCAGTACAACACAGGTGGATTCTTACTGCCACCGATTATTTTACCAAATGGATCGAGGCAGTACCAAGCAGGCAAGCCACCGACTCTGTTATTATCAAATTCCTTGAAAATAATATTTTGTCTCATTTTGGTTGTCCTAGAAAGATTATAAATGACAATGCTGTTGCCTTTCAGTCGAAGAAAATCATAGATTTTTGCAACCAGTATCACATTGGTTTAGGGAATTCCACAACCTACTACCCTCAGGGGAATGGGTTAGCAGAATCTTCAAACAAAACCTTGGTAAATATCATCAAGAAAAAATTGCAGGAAAACAAGAAATCATGGCACAATAAGTTGGTGTTTTCTTTATGGGCAGACAGGCTGACCACCAAAAGGTCAATTGGTATGTCACCATACCAGCTGGTCTATGGTATAGAGGCAATTTTCCCCACTTATTTAGGAGTCCCTATCATGAAGTTGCTTCAAGAGGTACAAGCTGAGCCAAATGACTCATAAAGAAGGATCAACTAGATGATCCATTTGAAATAGACTAGAGAAGAAATTTTCAACAAGACTTAGGTAGTCCAAGGAAACATCAAGAAAATCTTTGACAAACGAACCAAGGAAGATAATTTTGAGTTCGGAGATTTGGTGCTGAAATGGGACGCCAGAAATGAAGACAAGGGAAAGCATGGAAAATTTGATAATCTGATGACAGGTCCATACATGATCCAAGCTTTCATGGGAAACAATGCTTTCTTGCTAAATAACGCCGATGGGTCAGATCTGCCAGGAGCACCTGTGAATGGTAGAATACTGAAACATTATGTCCCACCTCGGTAGAATATTTGAGTGCTCACTCTCTATTGTACATACCATTTTAATTTTCATGTTTACTTGCATTTTCTGAGAGAAGAATATTCGTCAGTGAGTTGAAGCCCGTAGAGAAGGCCCTAAGCCGTTGATCACTGTTTTTCCCATTTTTGAGAATAAAACCAACAAAGGCTGCTAGGTGGAAGTTCTCAGAACGACAGGAACCAAGATTCCTTGCACTTCACAATGAAAGTACCATCCCTAGGTGGAGCTGTTGTTATCACCCCATAAACTATGGGAATCAACCGGTGACTGGGATATTATCTGTATCTAGTGTTTTTGTTGACAAATGATTTTTCATTCTGCAAATAATTTGAAAAAAGAAAAAAGAAAAAAGAAAAAAAAGAAAAAGAGGGCATAAAAGAATTGAAATAAAATCCCCATGCAATAATGGTGACTTGGTCCATACCATTCAAGCTTGGCCAAGTTCTTTTAAATTTGATGTTGATAGGGTAGTGAATGATTTGGCTAAACAGTTTAATCTTAGCCAAAATGTCTAGGTTAGATTAGTGAATAAATCTGGATAGATTGTCTAATCCTATTTTGATAGCCCCAGGGTAGAGTAATTTCTTAACCTAACAATTTAATTTGGGTTAACTGTCATGGGAAGATTGGTTAGCAGTTAGGTTAGTTGCTTCATTGTTCTTTTCCAATAAATCCAGCTTGATGTAAAAATGTCATACCATGTCTAAAAGGCCTAGAGGAGGGTTTGGTCGAAGCCCCTTGGTGTTGTCTTTTTCAGAAATTTGGGGAAAAAACCCATAAAATGTATTTATTCAAAGTTTTCCCCCCAAAACTTTTGTACTCCACTCCCAGTTTAAGTTTCATACACATCTCGATGGTTCTGATCGTGGCGCCAAGATCTATGATGCACAGAGAATTCCAGACCCCCCTGACCATTCTGCTTTTAACCAGGGGGTTCCGGAATCAGTGATAAGATTTGCGCAGATCTGGACGGTCCAGGAACGAGCGTGTAGATCCACGGTCCAGATTTGATTATTGATCCCCCCGTCTGTTCTGCCTTTAATGGAGGGGGGGGGTCTGGAATGGATGATAAACAACGCACTAATATCTGCGGCCAGGAAGAGGGCGCGTAGATCAACGACCCTAATTGGATTTCAGACCCCCCCTGATGTTCTGCTTTTAACCAAAGGGGGGGGGGTCCGGAATTGTTATTCTCCTCTGGAGGGCCCCTGGTCATACGTGGCGTCAGTCTATTGATCTCAAAGTCCCATCCCCCATCTGTTATCTGACAGCCCCCGTCACTCAACGACGTCATCTCCCACTTGTTCCACTTGCTCCTGAGTTGTGTTCCATCCCATAACTACTGTCAGTCCCGCTGTCAGTCCCTTACCTTTTCACTCATGACTAGCCCCTTATTGCAACTTTTGCCTCCAATCCCTAGCCTCCACGTCACCCATCCGTATGTTTTGGCCACCATCACCTGCCATCTCAACCCCAAGTGGCCCGTTGTCCATTTATTATGGGATAACATACCCGTTATCCTGCTGACCTGTCTCCCGCGTCCAACAGACCCCAGTTTTAAATAAAACTACCATTTTTGCCCTTCATTCACTATTCATCCATCGCACCAGAAAATTTACATCTTACACCTCCATTATTTTTCCATCACCTTCATCCACATTCATTCGACCCCACTAACTTAGTGTTTATTGCATGTACTGTTGCAGAGATGGCGCCAAAGCCAAGACAATCAGAAGGAGAGGAGAATCCTTTTCTCCCACCTCCGGTTGACCTGGAAAAAATACCATTGGTTGACAAAGACAGATTGATCGCATATACCATATGCGATTTCGATTTCTCAGACCTCCAGTCATGGCTCAGGGAGGTGTTCCTGGACTAGAGCTATGAAATTGGACTCTGGGAGTCCAATTTGCCCCTGTACCTTTTTCCCCAGATCCACCACTTTCCCAAATTCGCCCTCAAATGCCAAACCCATTATATTCCCAACTAGAGGGCCATCATCTCCTCATCTGGAGACATCCTATTCTTCATCACTCCCAAAGAAATCGACCAAATGATGCAAATTCCCCGTGCCAATTCTGCCTCTCCTTTCAACCTAGAGATCCTTACAGAGTTGTATCAGAAGTTGACCTTTCCCTAGAGAGCTCAAATATTCAAGCTATTCCTTCCCACCTCCGCTCAATTCCCTTCCACCAATCCACCTTACCCGTCATCCATGTTCTCCACTAAGGGAAACCAGGTCATTTCCTCCCTTTGCGCTCTGTTAGGGTACTGTTCCGACTAGTGGGTAGATGAGCCCATTCAGGGTTTTCTATCCATTTTCTTCACTGATGAAAAACCCATGACACAGTTTGATTTCAGCACCTTCTTGGCCGACAATATTCATGAACAGTTTGTGAATTTTGGCACGGAAGGCATGTTCAGATACTCTTCTATAGTGGCCTACATGTTTTTTTTCTATCAAGCAGACAAATTCAGTTTTTCTATGCAGAAAAGGGACGTAGATGGAAGGCCTCAACCAGTCACAGGATGGACATCTTTGTTGAAGCGAAACTCTACAGAATACAGTTTCAAAGCTTTCATCAATCCGTTTTACCACCCTGTGGTAAGCATGTTGAGCGACAGGCCCGAGCCTTGAATAAACGATGAAGTCCATAGAATTCTGCATCTCTCGGAAAACACGAAGACAGGCGATTGATACTTGTATCAAAACCACTCCGAGATCAGAGTATTCGGTGCGAGTTGGCACCCTACAAGCTGCCCAAATATGTGCCGGTAAGAATCTTTGCATTAGAATATATAAGACAGATCATGAATTCTGATGATATTCATTTTGTATCATTGAAGAAGAAACAACAGCTTCGAATCAAGGGGCAGATTGGTTCGTTCATCTACAACAGTCGTGGTGCCAGAGAAGAAGCGGACTGGATGTTGAGAGATATGAAGTTTTTCTTAAGTTTTCCCTGGCACTATGACCCATGTGGGATCATTTAAAAAATGCGGGTGAAAAATAAAAACATCCCGTATGTTCATGAATCCAAGCTCGAGATCAAAAAATGTGCTAATCAGACAGTGTGGGTGCCTGACACATTGATTGAAGTGGAACAGCAGGTTCCCCAGACCACTGTACCGCCAACTACTACACCACAGGTCAGACAAGAAAAGAGGCCTCGACAGGATTCATCTCCGCCTATCACAGAGGTATCATCCGAGGAGTTCCAGTTGCACACCAAGAGGCCGAAGACAGTCTCAGTTCCTGGTCCAACTAGAGAAAAAGAGGTTCCACCTACCACAGGGACCAAGCCGTCTGTTCCTCCCTTCAGTATGAGCCAGCATAAAGAAATCACCCTAGCAGTACCGAAGAAATCCACAGATTCTCCCCTGGACACTCAGCCAGGCAAGACTGGGCCCAAATTGAGCATCTTCGAGAAGTACGAGCTGATCAAGAAGAAGAATCAAACCCTTACCTGTAGCACTTATGCTCATTTTCGAAAACAAATGTCGACTGCGTAGCATAGACTGTTGTCTGCATTCGACACAGAAAAGGGCAGGATACATATGGCCTTCCTCCAAGCTCAGGTTCCATATCCCAAGGTGATCTCAGACTATAAGAGGGCCACCTTCGAATTCCAGGCAAAGGATGTGCACCCAGCAGATCAGATGGATCTACACAAACAGACAGGTGAGATGGTATTTCATACATTGGCGCATGCTTCTACTTCAGTAGCCAAATTTCAGGTGTCACTCAATAATGCTCAAACGCAGCTCAAGATGGAAAAAATATCGTCCTTTGCAAAGGACAATAGAATTAAGACTTTGGAGGAGCTGGTAATCAAGATCGGCTATGACCCTTCGAATGTCAAAGCTGCAGAAGAGATGATAAAGAAGAAAAATGCAGACATTGCCTCCTTGAGGAAACAACTGAAACTCCCACCTACAGAAGACTCACAGGTGAAGGAGATAGCAAAGAAAGAAGGCGAGAAGGGCGAAATGCTCAAGATTCTCATGGAGCAGAACGCTCAGCTCAAAGAAATGGAAGCAGAAATAGAGAAACTGCTAAAGGAAAAAGAGCAGTTGAAGTCTATGGAATCCATTCCATTGACCGCCATCCCAATATCAGGGACAAGCAAAGCACCAGTGATAGCAATTCCATATGCAACACCAGTGACACCACAGGAGGGGACAACCAACCTCGCCAAATCCATGGAAAAGATGAACCTGCAAGAGACAAAAATAAATAGACTTAAGAAGGAAGTTGAGAACCTCCAAGAACTCAAAACTTCTTTCCAAACCAGTCTCTCCAAAGAAAAGAAGATAACTGAATAGATCAGGAAGGAATTACAACAGCTCCAAAAACAAACTGTGGCAGGAAAGACGTTGGCAGAAGACAAATAGAATGTATGGACAGCCATCATAAAGTCCATAAATGAGATATGGCCAATGATCCAAATTATGTTTGAGCAAAATGAGCTGGTCCAGAGGAGCCAACAGGCCATTGAGAATATTAGAGTAGAATTGGGAGACATGCCAACACAAGCAAATGAGATCATCAGGTTCCTAAATTCTAAGACCAGAGAAGAACTAGAAGAACTAAAGATCGAGGACAAAACATAGACCATACTTGAGGTAAAAAGGGTTTTGACCAAGAGAAGTCTAATGCTTTAGCTGGAAGAAAAGGTTCAGGTCATGGACCAAGGAGTACAAAGGTTCTTCAGCAAGATCGAGGCTCTCCAGAAGAAAGGTCTCCCCGGTCTGAAGGTTATTAATGATAAACTGATGACACTCCCAGATTACAAAAAGAGACTGTTTGAAGTGTCTAAAGACAGTTCAAAGTTTTCTAGCATACAAGGGAGCATCAACGACAAAGCATTCCTGGATGCTCTTCAGTTGGACATCAATATCCAACATGAGATTCGATACATATTCCTGACTAAGCCTACATTTGCTAAGTATACGGAAATGGATGAAGTGTATTGGAGACTGCTCAAAGTCACCATGCTTAGTCATCTCAGATGGGAGGAACTCTGCGATCTACTCGATTAGTAGATGAGCTGTCCGAGTCCAGTCACCATTCCAGTCAGATGAGGTCGTGCAAGGGCTTCATCAATGGTCTACCCCAGAAATTCCGCGTGCAAATGCACCAAGTCATCAAGAAGTTTTGTTTAGTTAAATTAGTTAGGATAAAAATAGAATTAGCACGTCCTGATCAGTTATGACAAGAACGGTTGTAATTTGAATTATAAATACTTCACCTTTCGAAGTATTGAGGGTTGTTGATTCTCACACCCTAATGCTATCAGAATGTACTATTTTTGAAGAGATCTGCCATTAATAAAAGGGAGGCACTTTTACAGGATTCTTGCGTGTATTCAGTGGTGATGTTTATTTCCTAAGTTGAATGTTCTTCTTTCTTTGTGATCATATTATTTTCTGAAACTAATCTTTAATAGTAATGTATGTTGCAAGATTTATCTTAGATACCTTGTTTCCGACTCTAAAGATTTTAAATGTTTATCTTCTGATGTTTTCAATTAAGAAATTCTTAACTGCTTCTTAGTTGAATTTATCTTTCTCACCTTTTCTTCTGTCCATCATTTAAGCTACTAAAAGATCCAGTGAGTATATTATCTCTC
>SNQJ01S0181589.1:19262-29638 GCA_010110895.2 Picea sitchensis
AGCACCCCCTACTTCAATAAAATAAACCTTACAGGACCTTGCTTCATGTGTTAAAATATGCAAGATGGTTTATGTGTTAAGTTCATGCTTCTTCTTGTCAATGTTCATGTGTGAGGAAATGTTATTTTAAAAGGTTAAATATGTGCTATAAAAAAATACACAACAACATAACTTGCAGCAAATAACACATAAAACTCACAACAATACCAAGATGATAAAGGAGTTCACCCCTCTCTGGGTTACATCTCCTTGAGCCTCCTTCAATGGACTAGGCTCTTTGGGATTAGTTTTTCAAATGTTATTTTACAAGCTTCTGCTCAACTCCAATGGATTTATAGATTGTACCATTGGGTTCAGAATACATAAAAACCCCAAAAATGAGTATTAGAACTCTGAAAATGGATCTTGTCTCATCCAGTCATGACCTCTTCTACATGTGGCCTCCAAGCTTCCCTGAGCTTATTTGTGGTAAAAACACCTATAAAAGTCCTCCAATGGATCTAAAACCTATCCCAATGTGTTGAGAGCATAATAATTAGTCAAAAATGACTATTCAGTCTCAGAAAATAGACATGTGCTCATCTGAGCAAGGCCTCAAACAATGAGGGCTTCAAGCTCCCTGGAGCTTCCTCAAACTTCAATGGTGAAAAGCATGCAAAAGAAGACTTCAAATGCCTGTGAATCATAATGTCCAAAAACCCCTAGCTGGGCTTTTACAGCACCTCATTTGGCCAAAAAATGAAGAAGTTAGGCCTCCTGCCATTTTTCTCCTTCAAGCTTGCTGTCTCTGGTTCACCATTTCGCACCTGTGTGTGAGTAACCTGGCTTCTGGGAGTTTCTCATGCCTAAACCCAGCACCCGCGTGCATCTCCACAAAATGCACTAAATTGTCGAACCATTAAGGAACTAAGCCCCCGAATCATGGAGGTGTTGGGCGCATGGGGCCATGTGGCCACGTTCCCCGCGCAAAAATAGGCACCCATTCCAAGGTTAAACCTGGGCTTGAAAAGTGGCGGGCACCCAAGGCTGTGGTCGTTTGAAAACGAAACTCCCGCACATTTGATTTGGGCTCATGGTCATATAACAAACCAATAGAACCACAACGATACATTTGGAACCCTGCGCTCCATTTAATAAAGGGTATGGTCGTATCAACACACATAAAACCGTGGCTTTACATTTGAAAACACAAACTCCCATGCCAACTGTTTAAATGTGTATCGGTCACATGGATAACAATGTAACCATGGCTATATAACACACCCCCACGTGCGTTATGGTTACATGTATAAAATAATACGACCGTGGGCCAAACTCCATGTAATGTGGTCACATGTGAAAAGTAATACAACCACAACTTTGTTTATGGTTTAAAAATCCCGCACAAAAAACACACGGTTATGTGAAATGGAGCGCACGAATGGGTAACCACCGGTCACATGTGTGACCACTGAAACCGCGGGCTGGGGCTAGGCCCTAGCCCGACCCCCGAGCCAAAATGAAATAGTTTCAATTTAAATAATTTCAAACATATATGTATAGTAAGAAACACTATGCAGTGCGATGGCAAGGCAGAGTTTGTTAAAGCGTTCATCGGTGGGGAGGTCTGGGGGTCGAACCTCGTGGCCTCCATAAAATTTTAATAAACAAACCATATACCAGCAGCCAATAAAGGGGTGCCACGTGGCAGCCCATGATTGGGCCACGTGGCACCATGCCATTTGCCCAAAATCTACCACGTGTCGCAATTTGATTCGTTCACTGTCAACCAATCATATACCACCACGTCAGCAGGTGCCATGTCACCGTATGGTCGCCACGTCAGCATGTACGAACTGTACGGACTGGTACAGTCAACATCAAATTTTTTCCTGTTTTCCTTGGAGAACATATCGCGATATCTTCTCCATATGAACTCCGTTTGAGAAAGTAAATATACCGTCGAAATCAGGAAGACAAGACGGACGCAATGGAACCATTTTCATCACATTCTGAGCACTTTGAAATTTGAGCAAATTTTGATCCCCTGGTCCAGATTTTGATCACACCTTCCCACTGAAAGGCTTTTGGACCCACAAAAGCTTATGAAGATCTGTCTGCTTTCAAGTTATATCAAAATCTTTTCGACAATCACCTGAATACTTGACATGCCGAGCACTGCAACTGGCTATGTCCTTCAACCACTGCTCTTTGGCTGCTGCTGACCCACTGCTCTCTCTGTGCTTGGAAGACTGCCAACCTTCCCACTGAGACTCAAGTCCCTCTTTTGAACTCTTTGGCGTCAACATAATCAACTCTCCAATTGCTGCAAAACTTTCCTGCGACATCTTGTCACAAGCCAAGAAAACCATCAATATTGAAAATAAATTATACAAGACTGAAAAATGATGTCGAAAAAAATCTTTTTCTCTTAAAACAAACTGTCGCATCTCGTACTTCATCAAAGCACATGGCATTTTCCTGCATCTTGGTATACTCAAAATCGACTTACAAGCCAACAAACACCATCGGCTAACACAAGTCAAAAAGCATGATCGACACAACATAGTCGTCAAGACAACATCGACACAAGTCGAGACTCATGTGAAACATATCAACCTTCCAAAATGACAAGTCTAAAAACATAATAAACAATCATGTTACGATCATGAGTCCTTCATGATGAACTATCACCAAGTTCATTGTTTACACACTCACAAAAACAAATGCATGTGCATAGCTCTTCAACTCTCCTTCCAATGCAAACATAAGTACATAAACCCAAAACATGTGGGTACATAAGAGATGAATATGAAAAATGTATATGGCTGTAACTAATGAGTAGCATACCCCTCTTTTACATCCTCCTGACGAAGTGGTATAACACAAGAATGCATTCAACAGAAAATGCATTCACATGCAAACTTGCATCTTGCAAGTTATGATGACTGCTACAACTTGTCAAAATTCAACAAAAATGAATAGATAAGGCTGAAATGTGCATCTACAATAGAAAAATTGCAAGCCTTACTTACTCAAGAAATCTAACCATTTCTTACCAAGCCAACTCAATGGTGAATTTTTCTGTTGAAAGTCGTCTTCTTGTGAATCAACTTGACTCACATCAATGATGGAATCTCCTCTTCCATTCTTATCAATCTTTTCATCCAACTGCTTCTTGTGCTGTGGATGAGTGGTTGGATGCAATATCCAACATTGGTCAATGAGATGACCCCTCTTTTGACAATGAGTGCAAATATTTTGCATGCTCTTTTCAAGTTGCCTTTGCTTGGAAAGTTTCTTGAAAGTGGTCAATCTTTTCCAACATTTTGAAATATGATGGTTATATAAACCACAATATGTACATGGACTTTTTCTTCCATTTTTACATGCAAATTTATCATGCTTAATATAATCAAAAGCAACTGACTTATAGGCAGATTTATACCTTGAACATTCACCTTTATCGCCCCTTTGAGGAGGTGAATTTGAAGAGTTACAAGCTCTTTTTTGAGGACCAAAAAATCTGTTCTCGTCCTCATGGCTGTCACAACTCTTTTGTTTCACACATTTTCACTCATCTTGAATACAAGTTTTGCATGCTGAAGAGATTGAACTTTCACCTTTAAAGCCTTCTTGAGGAGGTGAACATGAAACAAAATTTGTTCTTGGAACTTTTTCCCTTGTCTTCTCAACTTTGGAATTTGCTCCATCAATTCGTTCATAACCAAGACCACAATACTTAGGTCTCTCTTCAACAACAATAGGGTCAACAATGCCTTGTGTATGCTTGCCTAACCCTTTACCTCATAGCCCATTTTTAACAATAACTTGGACCCTATTCCTCTTGTGTGATTTTCAAAAACACCAAAGCATTCTTCTTGAGAGGAATTTGAAGATAAACTAACATTACATACCTCATGTTCATGCATGTATTTGGTAAGGGTTTCNCCTAACCCTTTACCTTCATAGCCCATTTTTAACAATAACTTGGACCCTATTCCTCTTGTGTGATTTTCAAAAACACCAAAGCATTCTTCTTGAGAGGAATTTGAAGATAAACTAACATTACATACCTCATGTTCATGCATGTATTTGGTAAGGGTTTCCTTTGCCTCATGGAGTTGATTCTCCATCTCATGCAACTTTTCAAGAAGTTGGTCTTTCTCCTCTTTCATGGCCATCAACTGCTCTTGAAGGACAATGCTCTCTTCTCTATCTTTACACAACTCTTGTACCATATCTTTCATGGTTAGCAATGCCTTAAACATCTCTTTTTCAAAGAACTTAGATTTGGAAGATGTATGAGAACTATCAATGTTTGAAGCTTCCTCCATCCTTGCAAGATATCAAACTTCAACACAAAACTTGCACAAATACCAACAGCTAAATCTCAAGCTATCATTGGCAAATACATGAGCAAAACAAACTATGCTCTGATACCATATGATCTAAAAATAGAAGGCTGACTTGTTATGCTATGCAAGCACCCCATACTTCAATAAAATAAACCTTACAGGACCTTGCTTCATTTGTTAAAATATGCAAGATGGTTTATGTGTTAAGTTCATGCTTCTTCTTGTCAATGTTCATGTGTGAGTAAATGCTCTTTTAAAAGGTTAATTATGTGCTATAAAAAAATACGCAGCAACATAACTTGCAGAAAATAACACATCAAACTCACAACAATACCAAGATGATAAAGGAGTTCACCCCTCTCTGGGTTACATCTCCTTGAGCCTCCTTCAATGGACTAGGCTCTTTGGGATTAGTTTGTCAAATGTTATTTTACAAGCTTTTTCTCAACTCCAATGGATTTACAGACTGTACCATTGGGTTCAGAATACATAAAAACCCCAAAAATGAGTATTAGAACTGTGAAAATGGATCTTGTCTCATCCAGTCATGACCTCTTCTACATGTGGCCTCCAAGCTTCCCTGAGCTTCTCTATGGTAAAAACACCTATAAAAGTCCTCCAATGGATCTGAAACCTATCCCAATGTGTTCAGAGCATAATAATTAGTCAAAAATGACTATTCGGTCTCAGAAAATAGACATGTGCTCATCTAAGCAAGGCCTCAAACAATGAGGGCTTCAAGATCCCTGGAGCTTCCTCAAAATTCAATGGTGAAAAACCTACAAAAGAATTCTTCAAATTCTCTTGAAAATAGTGCCAATGGACTCAGAATGTCCAAAAACCTTTAGCTGGGCTTTTACAGCACCTCATTTGGCCAAAAAATGAAGAAGTTAGGCCTCCTGCCATTTTTCTCCTTCAAGCTTGTTGTCTTTGGTTTGCCATTTCACACCTGTGTGTGAGTAACCTGGCTTCTGGGCATTTCCCATGCCAAAACCCAGCACCCACGTGCATCTCCAAAAAACGTGCTAAATTGTCGAATTGTTAAGGAACTAAGCCCCCGAATCATGGAGGTGTTGGGCGCATGGGGCCATGTGGCCACGTTCCCCGCGCAAAAATAGGCACCCGTTCCAAGGTTAAACCTGGGCTTGACAAGTGGCAGGCGCACAAGGTTGTGGTCATTTGAAAACCAAACTCCCGCACATTTGATTTGGGTGCATGGTCATATAACAAATCAATAGAACCACAACTATACATTTGGAACCCCGCGCTCCATTTAATAAAGGGTGTGGTCGTATCAACACACATAAAACTGTGGCTTTACATTTGAAAACACAAACTCCCACGCCAACTGTTTAAATGTGTATCGTTCACATGGATAACAATGTAACCATGGCTATATAACACACCCCCGCGTGCGTTATGGTTACATGTATAAAATAATATGACAACGGGCCAAACTCCGTGTAATGTGGTCACATGTGAAAAGTAATACAACCACGGCTTTGTTTATCGTTTAAAACTCCCACACAAAAAACACACGGTTATGTGAAATGGAGCGCGCGAATGGGTAACCACTGGTCACATGTGTGACCACCGAAACTGCGGGCTGGGTCTAGGCCCCAGCCCGACCCCCGAGCCAAAATGAAATAGTTTCAATTTAAATAATTTCAAACATATATGTATAGTAAGAAACACTATGCGGCGCGATGGCAAGGCGGAGTTTGTTAAAGCGTTCACTGGTGGGGAGGTCCGGGGGTTGAACCCCGCGGCCTCCATAAAATTTTAATAAACAAACCATACACCAACAACCAATAAAGGGGTGCCATGTGGCAGCCCATGATTGGGCCATGTGGCACCATGCCATTTGCCCAAAATATACCACGTGTCACAATCTGATTCGCTCACTGTCAACCAATCATATACCGCCACATCAGCAGGTTCCATGTCACCGTACGGTCGCCACGTCAGCATGTACGGACTGTATGGACTGGTACAGTCAGCATCAAATTTTTTCCTATTTGCCTTGGCGAACAGATCGCGATATCTTCTCCATACGGACTCCATTTGAGAAAGTAAATATACCGCCGGAATCAGGAAGACGAGATGGACACAATGGCACCATTTTCATTGCATTCCGAGAACTTTGAAATTTGAGCAAATTTTGATCCCCTGGTCTAGATTTTGATCAATTCTTACTGCCACCGATTATTTTACCAAATGGATCAAGGAAGTACCAAGCAGGCAAGCCACTGACTTTGTTATTATCAAATTACTTGAAAATAATATTTTGTCTCATTTTGGTTGTTCTAGAAAGATTATAACTCACAATGCTACTATCTTTTGATCGAAGAAACTCATAGATTTCTACAGCCAGTATCACACTGGTTTGGGGCATTCCACAACCAAATACCCTCAGGGGAATGGGTTAGCGGAATATTCAAACAAAACTTTGGTAAATATCATCAAGAAAACATTGTAAGAAAACAAGAAATCATGGCACAATAAGTTGGTGTTTGCTTTATGGGTAGACAGGCTGACCACCAAAAGGTCAATTGGTATGTCACCATACCAGCTGGTCTATGGTACAGAGGCAGTTTTCCCCACTTCTTTAGGAGTCCCTATCATGAAGTTACTTCAAGAGGTACAAGCTGAGCCAAATGATTCACAAAGAAGGATCAACCAGATGCTCCATTTGCAACAGACTAGAGAAGAATTTTTCAACAAGACCGAGGTAGTCCAAGGAAACATCAAGAAAATCTTTGACAAACGAACCAAGGAAGATAATTTCGAGTTAGGAGATTTGGTGCTGAAATGGGACGCTAGAAATGAATTCAAGGGAAAGCATGGAAAATTTGATAATCTATGGACAGGTCCATACATGATCCAATCTTTCAAGGGAAACAATGCTTTCTTGCTAAACAACGCCAATGGGCCAGATCTACCAGGAGCACCTGTGAATGGCAGAATGCTGAAACATTATGTCCCACCTCAGTAGAAGATTTGAGTGCTCACTCTCCATTGTACATACCATTTTAATTTTCATGTTTACTTGCATTTTTTGAGTGAAGAACATTCGTCAGTGAGTTGAAGCCCGAAGAGAAGGCCCTAAGCTGCTGATCACTATTTTTCCCATTTTTGAGAATAAAACCAATGAAGGCTGCTAGGCGGAAGTTCTCAGAACGACAAGAACTAGGATTCTTGGCACTTCACAAGGAAATTACCATCCCTAGGTGGAGCCGCTGTTATCACCCCATAAACTATGGGAATCAACTGGTGACTGGTATATTATCTGTATCTAGTTTTTTTGTTGACAAATGATTTTTCATTCTGCAAATAATTTGAAAGTAGAAAAAAGAAAAAAGAAAAAAAAGAAAAAGAGGGCATAAAAGAATTGAAATAAAAGCCCCATGCAATAATGGTGACTTGGTCCATACCGTTCAAGCTTGGACAAGTTATTTTAAATTTGATGTTGATAGGGTAGTGAATGATTTGGCTAAACAGTTTAATCTTAGCCAAAATGTCTAGGTTAGATTAGTGAATAAATCTGGCTAGAATGTCTAATCCTGGTCAGATAGCCCCAGGGTAGAGTAATTTCTTAACCCAACAGTTTAATCTGGGTTAACTGTCATGGGAAGATAGGTTAGCAGTTAGGTTAGTTGCTTCATTGTTCTTTTCCAGTAAAACCAGCTTGATGTAAAAATGTCATACCATGTCTCAAAGGACTAGAGGAGGGTTTGGTCGAAGCCCCTTGGTGTTGTCTTTTTCAGAAATTTGGGGAAAAAACCCATAAAATGTATTTATCCAAAGTTTCCCCCCCAACACTTTTGTTCTCCGCTCCTAGTTTAAGTTTCATACACATCTTGACGGTTCTGATTGTGGCACCAAGATCTACGATGCGCAGAGCATTCTGGACCCCCTCGACCATTCTTCTTTTAACCGGGGGGGTCCAGAATCAGTGATAAGATTTGCGTAGATTCTGCTTTTAACCCTCTCTGTTCTCGGCCACACCCACTTAGAATTCTTTCTGAGATGCCATCAAAGAACAATATTATCTCTTGGGGAGATATGAGGACAAATACATACAATGGACTACGCTGCGGCAGCACAGGGACCAAGATGTGCATGAGATGACGGATCTATTTCATACCCTACGCACAAAGTTGGGTATCAAATATTCTGAGAAAAATTTGGTGTTAAAGTACCACATTTGTCTCCACAGATACATTCACGAGGAAGTGGAGTTCCTCAACATCTCCTCGCTTGGTGTGGCATACCAATATGCTGCCAAGATTGAGCAAAAGTTCAAATGTAAAAAGTGAGACTTTGAGTCTACAAATCAAAAGCAAGGGAAAGGTACCCCCAAACCACAGAACAAAGGACCAAGCCAAGGTGGGGTGGCCCAAGACAACCCACCAAAGCCACAAGCAAAGATAAATACCACAAAGCTAAAAAAGGACACGGGGAAGTGGTGTGAGTTCCATAAGAGCTCCACTCACAACACAAGTGAGTGTCCGGCCAGGCAGTCACTGGTAGCCGAGTTGAAGGCTTCTGAATTGGATGCATGATATGAATCTAAATTAGAACCTGACAAGGGGAATGATAGGGGGAAGCAGATTATCGATGTAGAGCCCAACACATGTCCGAAAGTATCCCACTTATGACAAAGAAATGTATTCCGTTGTGTAGGCTTGTCGGCAATGGAAGCATTACATTTTGGGAAAGGAAATGGTCATCCACACAGACCACCGACCCCTGCAGTTGATACAAACACAAGGGAAGTTGCAGAACGACCGCCATCAAAAGTGGTCCACATACTTGCAACAGTTTCATTTGAACATTAAGTACAAGAAAGGCAGCACCAATAATGTTGTAGACTGCCTCAGTCGACCACCCATCGTGGCACTAACCACTATGCTCAACTCTTGTGGGCATGAGACTTCCGATTGGCCACTTCTCTACACAAGTGATCCAGAATTTGACCACACATACAATACACTCTTGGAGGGTAAGAAAGTTCCCAATTTTCACTTCCAGGATGCCCTTGTTTGTCACCTGGAACACCTTTGTGTTCCTTCAAGAGAGTGTGCCAAGATGATTTGGGAGGTGCACTACAGTCGGGTCACTAGGCATTTCGGGGTTGAGAAAACCATGGCAGTACTGCAAAATTATTTCTATTGTCCAAACCTTCGACATGATGTCAGGAAGTACATCAAGTCTTGCACTACTTGCGCCATTGCCAAAACGACCATCAAGAAGAAAGGCCTCTATACTCCGCTTCCTACCCCCAGTCGACCTTGGGAATCCATCTCTATGGATTACATGTCAGGCCTTCCTTCTACTAAGCATGGAAATGACTGTGTTTTTGTGGTCGTCGACCGATTCTTGAAGATGTCCATTATGATGGCTTGCAAGAAGAATATCATAGCAGAAGCCATTGCTAAACTCTTCTTTGAATGAGTGTGGGTACACTTTGGGATCCCACAGTCTATCATCTCAGATCGAGACAGTAGGTTCCTCAGTACATTTTGGTCCAGCCTTTGGTTGATGCTGGACACCAAGCTCACCAAGTCCACAACTTTCCATCCGCAAACTTATGGCTAGACAGAGGTCATCAACCGGATGATTGTACAAATTATGCGCATGTACAACTCAAAGAATCCACGCACATGGGATGAGAGCCTCCCCTATGTACAACCAACTACAACCAGTCTCTCCATAGCTCAACCAGCCACAACCCCTTCCAAGTGGGCTTGGGATTCCAACCACTATGTCCCATTGATGTAGCATGCCATTTGCGGCTACTTGGGCAGATTCAACCCATGTCTAGTCTAAGGCTGACAAGGAAAATAGCTTCATTGAGAACATTCAGCACATCCTCCAATAGGTTCATGACATCTTGGACAGATCCAATGCCAAGTACAAGCAATGACATGATGAACATCGGGTGCCACACAACTTCCAAGTGGGCGACAAAGTGTGGCTACATTTGCAAAAGGAGAGCCTCACTGGACCCTACTGCAAGATTCGCCCACTTCGATA
>SNQJ01S0181590.1:0-15838 GCA_010110895.2 Picea sitchensis
TATTGTATTTTCCTTTGATTAATAGATTAATAATTGCCACATTAACCAAAGTTAATGAAATTACTCAATTACTTATGTAGTTGTCAATTTACTCTTGTAGGATTGCATAATGGTTTATGTGGTTGTTGTGATGGTTAACAAGAATACCAAAACCTCTAGCGATTTGGAATGTGGATCTCATAGGAAATGTGCTCATCTAGACACCTATTATCCAACTCATCCGAAGACTATATTAAGGGGGTCGTTATCCGTGGTCCAACTTTAACAATTCCTGTAACAATTTTTGTTGTCACGATGTAACGATTTCATGCCTTTGGTCATGAAATCGTAACAAATTATCAATTCAAGAATTTTGAGGTTATTGCTCGTGTTTATAGCTGATAATCTTATTTTTAGTTGATTTGGCATGGATACGAATGTCAACTCTTATGAATTGTAATTATAAAAAGGCATTCAACGAAAGAAATGGGGATAGATAATATATTACAGAACTCTACAATTTGTAATTTCGGACTATGTTAATGCAATATATGGTTTCAAGTATTTTTGTTGTTTGACCTGAGTTTCTAATTTTGTAGATTAGGAATACCTCTGAGGGAAGGCAGGGCCCCCTTCATCTCAAGATTATTTCCCCTGTTGTTATTTTGCAGTAGGATTTGATTTGGTTTCTTAGCAGTATAGTGCAGAATAGTTCTATAGCAGATTTTGTAGTAAGTCAAAATTTACTTGTTTGATTCTTGAAATGAATTGTTTTATTTACTCATACACGACAACAGCAAATCATGATTTAACGTTGGTGATAGCTTGATGATTCTCTGGTTAGTATATATGCATGTTTATTTTATGCAATAGATGGTAACTAAATCAAGCATTGATGGTTTATAAATACCCCCACATGAGTGACAATATACTGACAAGCAATGATGGTAAAAAATTCAGTAAAAAGGGGCATAAATGATAGAGTTTTGTTGCAAGGCTATATGAATCTAGGAATGCATGAGCGGAGTTGTTTTATTTAAGTATAATGTTGTCCATTTTGTTTGGATAGAAATATCCTCTTGCATTTGTGAATGGCTGAAATGGTTGGACCTTGTTAAGGGCTATTTAAGTTCAAAGAATAAATGAACTAGTGATTGTAATGTTGTCTCTAAGCATGGGCAATTGGAGCTTTTGGCATTTATGATGGTTTCTTATATGAGGGATAAGACCCTTATGGAAAACCCCTTGTGGTTAAGCAATTAAGAATGAATAAATAAATCATTGGCAGTATAATTGTTTTTTAAATGAAATATTAAAGACTGTATGTATAAGTCCTCATGTCTAGAGGATTGACGAAAATTTTGTAAGGTCAATTTACTTGACATATAATGAAGGAAACTTGTTGCTGAGATAACCAAAAAAAAAATTAAAGGAGTCCTTTTGGATTTTTGCTAGTCCTCATAAAAGAGGTAGAGAAATATGGTAATATGAGCAAGCTTATGACCTCATGGTTGTATTAAATAAAATGTATATGCCTACTAACCTAAAGGCATGTCTATGCATATGAATGCAAGAGGAAGACAACTGGAATACATATGCACTATAGGCATGGGTAAATGCTTGGTGCACAAGGATATGTTGGAATGCATATGGAAAAGATTGAGCATGCATATAACATGCATATAGACTTATTATAGTATGTTATTAGATGTAAAATGTGGTGTTTTGTTATATCATATGGTTAGTGATGATTTGATTATAACATTATACGTAAAATGTTGATGATGTTGATTGCATAGTACATTATGAGGATAAGGTAGAATGGTTAATGAAATGTTGATCCCAAATATGGTAAAGAAAATGCTTGGGAATTTTTCAGATGACCAATGGGTTAGATTAACATCTAGAGGTAGATTATAGCCATATGGGTATGGATTAATATACTCAAGTAGCAGTGAGAGGAAATCTAGAAAAGAATTTCCTTGGTAAAGGCTTGTTGACCAAGAATGGCTTGAGGCATGAAGAGAGACTAGAATTATTATATTTTTTCCTTAGGTGATGTGGTAATTACCTAGTTAGTGTTTTCTGAATTGTGGAATGCTTTGGTAGAAGAAGGGAAAATGTTGGTTTCTTGTTGGTTTCTATCATGTAAATATGGAAATATAATTACGATTTTATTGGTAAGACTGGTCATGTAAATTGTTGTAGGCTCTCATTAAAAAAGGATGATGTTAAATAAATGTGAACAAATGATGTAAAAAGGTGCAAGTGATGCGCGCGCACGCACACACACACACACACACACACATATATATATATACTTAAAAGGCATGGTATGAAGTGTACTTGGCATGTTTGATAAATTCCATGGATTCATGGTTGACCTATGTTGAAGGGTTTATTTTGTCTTGATTGAATGTTAGGTTGAAGGGGGGGTTGTATGCCACTCTTCAGATAAGTTAGTGTAAATTGTTGAAAGAATAAATGAGCAGGAACGCTATGTTTTCATGATAGAAAGATACATGATTATGCCTTTGAATATTGCATGAGAATGATTGTGAACAATCATGAGTTAAATAAATTTAAATAAATATGCAAATGAGATTGTAAAGTGTGTTGGTGGTATACACACATACACATTATGTTGATGCATAAGGCTAAGTGTATGAAAGCACGGTTTGGGATACAAGTCAATAGAGTAATGTGTGGGTGTGAATGCATAACTTAAATGCATGATGAGAATGCATGTTGATATTCCTTAAGGAATATTAGGTGAATATATCAACTAATGAAGTTGAATTTGACTCCAAATTGATGTAATTTCATAAAATGATGGATATGCAACAAGGGAGTTGCACGTTGAGATGATTCTAGGTGAAGGAACTGTGTGAAGACTATGTTAGGAGAACAGAGCTATAACTTTAATGATTGCGGGAAAATTGTGCAGTGGGATGTAAATCATGTTTATATAAGAATCTTGGATTACATTTTAAAACCTCATGCATGAGGGGAATAATTGCATATGAGAGGACCTTAATAATCCTAACTTTGTTTGGTGTATGTGCGGAATGCACTAGCTCACATTTGAAGTATGAATTAATATTAATGTTGAAATGTATTGTTATACCCAAGAAAGGTCAAGATGAACTTGACCGAGACTGCTCAAGGGAAAGAGTAGGAAGATCTTAGAAGGGGATGAGTTGCATAAGAAATAAATGAGAAAAGGGAAAAACACTTTCCTCACTTTAAAACTTTGAATCATGAGACAGAGTTGTATGCTAAAAAACAACAGTTGTGAAAGAAAAGGAAAATAAACAAAAGAAAATGTTTAAAAGAATGACCTTGGTTAAAAGCCATGTTATGCAAAGGCAGTGAAGCCTTGGAAATAGTTTAGTAGAACTGAAAATTTATGATTGTGTAAAGGAGTTGGAAAAAGGGAAGAGTCCATTAACTCCTTTCTTATTGCCTATTGTATTTCTCTGTGAGGAGAAAACTAAATTGTTGATATGTGTGGAGGATTCCAGCATGAGAATGTTGACAGTTGTATGACTGTAGAGACAACAGTAATGTTAATTGTGTTTGCACTCATAAAAACATTGAGACTAACATGATAGATTGCATATGGATATGATGGAGCATATATGGGAATGTTTTATTGATTTAAATGCTATGGTACATGCATTTTTATTTAATATGATAGTCGATATAATTATGAATGTGATGATGCATGTTATGTGTAGGAAAAGATTGGAGTTGTTGAGAAAAGGAAACTGCCAATGGTGGACAACCTCAGGTAGAGGATAAATACAAGAAATTTGATCATAGAAAATATTGATAAGGGACTTTGGGAGTCCTCATGAAGCACCATTCATGAGGTAATATTAGAGACAGTGTTGGCAGCTAGAACACATATAAATATTTCATGCCCATGTGACATGGGAATTGGAAGGGATTGGATAAGAATCCCTTCTAAAATATTTTATATCTTGATTATATGCATGTGAATTTAATTGGTTGTTGTATGTCAATGACACCCAAGGAGGCTAATATTCAGGAAAAGAATCTTAATAATAGAGGGAAGGACCTCTAGTAGCCAAGGATGATTGAGATCCTTGCAAGAAAATTCATGAACAAAGTGCCACATATACATTGACCAATCGGGAATGATTGGGAACAAAAGTACTCATAATAGAGGGAAGGACCTCTAGTAGCCAAGGATGATTGATATCCTTGCAAGAACATTCATGAACAAAGTGCCACGAATACATTGACCAATCGAGAATGATTGGGAACAAAAGTACTCATAAGTAGCACATTGATTGAATGCGTTGAGGAGATGAATGTTGAATGAAAGTGGGCATGTATAAGACTACCCATTATGGAAGACGAATATTCCAATATTCTACCATAGTTGTAGAATGGTAAAGAGAGAATTGGATGGCCATGAGGATCAGCACCCTGGTTACCCATAAGAAAGGAATACTTAAATGCATTCATATTAAATTTTGATTTCATAATATATAATTCTGATTTGAGGTTATGATCAGTTCAAAGAAGGAAAAAATAGTCGTGTTACAACAATGAATGTGGATAGATAAGCCATGCGGTGAGAGATTGGACGAGCTCTAACACACCATGGTAAAGTGTCTGATATGAAATGTGGTAACCTGAAATCAATGCAAGGATGCAATGTGTATAGATGTGGACATGGACACTGGAACAATGGATAAACCCATTTAATGATTGATTGCATTTTGAAAATCTTGGATGTTGAAATGAATCATGTGTAAGGAATGATATTTCCTTTTATTTTATATGATTTAATAGATAAATGTGATGTAATTTTTGGTATGCACAGATTTTGGAAATTGTTTGGAAGCCACTACAAGCATGCATGAAAGTATAATGTGCATGAGAACTAACATTTTGTTTGTTTGTTTGAAGATGGAATTGCAGGAAGAAGGGTCTTGGATATGGAAGTGAAGTAAGCCCATAAGGAAGACCAATGTTTGTTGGTTATGAAAGAGACAAACTGTAATGAGAAGGAAAATTCCATACTTGTGGGATCTGGTTCCTGTATGGAACAAATTTGAAAATGGAAATGTGAAATTTGAAATTTGTGGGTAACATATTTGAAAAGTTTGATCAAAATGATGATGGTATATCACGAATTCATTGTATACATGTGATACAGGTGAGATTAAAGCTCTGTCTTGGAGAGACAGATGATGGCGTCAAGCTAGGAATCATGGAAAAAGGATATTGTTGTGACATGAGAACTTTGTGATATTCCATGATCACCATAAAGAATGTTGTGTTGTGTTAACATGGGTCGAAGGGACACATCGACAGAGAAAGCTTGGAGGAATCCTCGGTTGTAAGAATCGGTGAAGTCCCTAAATTTCTTCTTGTGTGAGAAATCCTTGGTAGGAAAGATGGATCACCCAAGGAATTGTATAGTAGAGAAGGGGATGTCTGAGCCTGAGCCTAGAGATTAAGTGACCGCAAAGAAGAGGAGACTTCAATAACTATTGTAATTTGTTGATTGGGATCATGAGCACAGTGAGTATGTCAAGGGAAAAGTAGTGAGACAATTAAATGTGACAGCCATATGGATGCAAATCCATCAACTGCACAGATAAGTATTATGTTGATATATAAATTTTCCTCTCGAATTATGAACAACAATAAAATATTTTTGCATGAAATTGGGATTAATAGGATTGTTGTTTCAAATTATTGTAGGCATGTGATAAATTCCAAAATTTTGAGAAAGGACCATACCAAGAAGAGGAACAACAGAGTTGAAACATCTAAAAAATGGAAGCATGGTAGGTGTTCCAAGATGCAAAGAACACTGAGGATGGGGTTCCTTTAAGGGGGAGGGGATTGTAAGACCCTTTTTCTCCCCAGTATGTAATTAACCATGTTAATGATTGTCAAATCATGGCATATAAATATTGTAATTGTATTTTGTTCAATTGAAATGCCAACTAGTTAATTGATGGGTGAAGCCTTAAAAGTATTGGCCATGATACCACTAGAGGAAAGAATGAGGGAACCTATTGAGTGGGTTCATTATGATAAAATGACCCAAACCTCATTGTTGATATATTAGTTTGGAAATATTCAAATTATTTCCCTTAGCCCTGATTTTAAGGAAAAATCGGTTAATGAGGGAGGACTGGTGGTTGAGAAACCAACCACCCTCAATGAAAGGAAGTATGGAGAGCTACCTTAGGTGACAGAAATTTGTCAGTTAGAGGACAACACGAGATATCACCACGAGTCCCTATGATTTACCCACGGGTTGTATTTTGATAGAAGAAAGAGGACAAGTTGAGAACCTTCCTGGGGGATGCGTGCAAGAGAAGCACACGAGTGCAGACAACAAGGGGGAGAAGAGATAGACAAGATGAGAATTTGGGGGGATGAGAAGGAATAAGGAACGAGGGAGCCCACAAATGGGCAAGGAGACATGAGTCTCGGAGGAAGGATCTAGTTTCAAGACTCATCGAAGACTCTAGGAACCCAACCTGAGCTAAGAGGTCGCAGGCCCTTGATTTTGGAAGTCATATGATAAACCTCGAAGACGTCAGATATAGGAGGGGTGAGGAATTTTCTACCAGTGGTGGTGTGAAGGTGAGTGACCTTCACATGATAATATTCCTCAGAACCTAAGAGACATTACCTAGTGGTATCATGGCTTGGCATGGGGGTGACCTGTTGTCGAAGTTACTAAGTAAGCAGATCCTATGGTTGGGTGGAAAGGTGAACACCCACAGTCAGTTGGTTGGCTACAACCTGTGAACAGATAAGTATTTGTATACCTTATGTATTGAGTATAATGAGGGGTTGGTTCCTGTAATTGTATACATGGAGGTGTAAGCTTGTTTGATGAGTAGACTAGTTGTTTCTTTGCATGTCTATACATTTGAGTAATGGTGGAACTGTATGAATGACTGCATCCTATGAATTCTTTCATGGATAGATATGCTTGTATAACTTAAATCAGTCCTTGTATTATATAAAATTTATCATTTTGTAAAATGTGTATTTGGAATTCTTTTGTAACTAACAAGTTTGTATGAATTACGTATGTTTATTATCATCGTTAATCTGATGGATTCATGTAGCCCAACAAGCATGGTAAAGGTAGGGTGTAATCTTATGAAGATGACAACCTATGAATAGAGAGCTTGTGAGATATGAACCTCCTTTAGAAGGATGGTGGTAGGCGTTCCCTACTATCTGGTAAGGTCTATGCATAGTCGGAGAGCCTTAGTCCCTATGAAACCCCCTATCTATAAGTGGAAAGGTTACAAGAGATGTAAATCTCCACTTAAGTGGCGAAGAGGAATGCCTTATAGGTTTTTGGATCAAGGTGAGAGTTTCGAAGGTCTGGAAAGATATTAAGAAGGGACCTGGAAGAATCCCTGGGCAGTGAATTCCTAATTCGAGTTTTTAATTGAAGGAAAACCTTAGAAAAATACTTAAATTGACTAAGTCCCTAATAGGACTGATAACCTGGAGAAAACCCTTGTTTTGGGCTTGAAGGAATCACAGTCGTTGGATCAGCAAAGTGAATAGATCCTAACCCTTTGTTAGAGTAGGATATGATGCCTGTAGAGGATGTACTCTGAGTCAACAAGGATTGTTGATCTGTCAGAGCATGGCTATGGTGGATTCTAGATTGTTAGATTGAGTTGATATTTCATCAGTGTAAGGTTAATCAAGAGTCTGAAAAGGAAAATAGAAAAGGGGAGTCCAATGATAGGAGTTCGAGGACTGTATATCTCGTAGTGAGTGTCGTGCAATCCCAATGGGAGGGACTCTGAGAACAAATGAGGTTCGTCAATAGACAAGACGGAAAGATTTAATTTCAGTCGTAGGTATTTGTGGCTCCCACTTGACTTCTTAGCGCGATATGGAGAAGGCGGGAGTAAACCATCACACAAGTGGAGACTTTGAAGTAATCAGATTTATTGATTGACTGACTCTGAGGACCTTCATATCTGTCGAAGTGTGTATAGTCGAAGTATGCCAGTCGAAGTGGAATATGACTCCAATGGAGAAAATCTTCAACGATGAAAAAATGCTCTGAATGAACTCGATTCATTGATATAGAGGGACGGATAGGCTGAGGATTCGATGGGACAATTAGTGAGTGCCACATCATTACCATGTCGAATGGCACAAGTGGCAGGAGCCACATGGCAATGAAGTGACTTATGGTTAAAGGAGGCATGAAAAATTTGAGAGGTTGTAACTTTCGATCCAGAGCTCGGAATTGAGCATGGTTATAGTCGTTGGAAAGCTCTTGATGATCAGAAGAGGATGGTTCCCTCGAGAAGAGGCTTTGAGATGGCTAAGTAAAAGAGAAAATTTAATACCCCATCCCTTAAAAAGGTACTTACTGGATTGGGTGTCTTACACAATTCATCCAATTGCTTACTCAACAGCCCTAGTAATACAAGCATACTCACTAGACTAAGCTTAAGCAATAGTTATATACCCACCAAAAACATAGCTAGTTTACCCATACCCAAGTTATGTTGTTCGACACCCACCACCAATACCATGAGTAGATCCACTAGATTTTCATGCAAATAAGGCAAAAGTCAATCCAGTGGCTTATTCTGGAGATTGAGATAAAAACCCACCATTACATCATTAGTTCCATAAGAATCATAAGCAAAGGCATATGTGAGAGTGTAAGAAAAATCAAGGGAGAGAACTAGGGAGGTAGGAGTAATTACTTCAGTAGCAAGAGTAGATCTAGTAGTGGAACCAGTATTGGATCCATTAGTAGTACCATTCTATCTAGGACCAATAGAAACAATAAAGAAAGCATAGGCTATGACAGTATGTTTCTTTCACTTGGTTCCAAATTCAAATCCATTGTTAACGTCTCACCTATAAATAGGAACCCTACAGTAGATTCTATTGGTCGTGTGAAAGCATAAAATGAATTGACCAAATAGCACGGGAAACATCCAGCCAAATTCCATAAGCAACAAAGATACCCATTTAACCAATTGCTCATGAACTAGAACTATGTGATCTAGTTATCCAAGCATATTCGATCTCAGACCCATAAGCAAAAAATCCAATCCAAAGGCCATAGACCACAACCCTTCCAGTTGTAAGAGAACATCTTTAAGAGCCAACAATCATGGGGATAACGACAAAGACAAGGACAAAGCCAAGTAGGGAGGAATCAGTCGCAATGGAAGCACCCTTTAAATAATAAATAGCATAGTTAGTTCAAGTAATTAATCCATCAATAGCTAAGGTAGAAAATCCCAATCCAAAATTGTAGCAAATTTAGAGCCTAACCAACCAAGAGACAGAGTTTTTGCAGCAAAGATAAGAGTAGCAGTGACAGTAGAAATTCATTATGATTAGAATGGGTTTATCTCCAATTATGTCAAGTTAGGTGGGTTTATTCATTTCCCCATGCTTCTAGACTCCTATAGCTCGATCCACCAAGAATAACCTTTTCTTGAAGTTAAATACTCATTTCCAACGAATGATAGCAAGAAGCCTCCCCAATAGAGTTAGAGTATAATTATGGAGGGAAAAGGTGAAATATTTATCCTATTGATTCAAAGGGTGCTCCACGTGACCTACTACATTTCATGCATGGAGGAAGGCTCATTAATGCTTCTTCCATTTCTTGGTATGAGAGAAAGCTTCATCTTAAATCGATGGATATGTAACTCAAGCTAGAAGGAATGCTTTCTCTAGAATTGGTTATGAATAAACGGTCACATTTACAGGTTTGAGGTCATCTGCTCAGTAAACTAAACCTATTGCATGGAGGATCCTAGGCCTTTGCAATCACACCTTCGTAGGCACATTCTACAATAAATCTTGTGCAAGCATTATTATATAATCAATAAAAAGTGTTGTTTTAGTGCCTATGCATGCCATTTATGGTGATCTAAACCACCCTACCCAAAAATACCTTATAAACGATTGATTAGCCCCTATCGTATTCACTATTTAACTTGTTGAGTGCAACCTCCCACTAATTTATACATCTATGTTCTATATATGAATGATTTCTTTATAAGAATTGGATTTTCTCCAAAGCCTTCTGGGTATCAATCTAGATCTCCTACTATATTTGCATCAATATAAGGAACTAAATCAATGGGTAAAGGGTCCTCCACTCTATTAAATGTTGGCTAGTCAACTGAATCTGCGACTTGAACTGTTGCTTCTTCCTTGATGGCATATTTACTTATCCTAGCCATGTAACCTTTTTTTCTCCTATGCCTTCAACACTGATAGTTCTAAGTTAATTAGTGAAAATGATACTACTAGCACTGGATTAATCGAATATATGAGTCTGTCACAAGTTGGATACTCAAGCAGTAGTTATAATCATGTCTACCCGAATTGAGAAGGCTAAAAGAGAAATCAAGGGTTGGAAGGACAAGTAAAGTCCTTGGCAAGTATGTACAAAACTGCGGTGAAGAGTCATGTTGAATTTCTTCAAGAAAAAAATGTGCACACAACTAAATTGGTTGATCAAAGCCATGAGATTTAAGAAAAGAAGGGATTGGAGCATATGTTCTCTAGAGTAAATAACAAGATTATGAATCTCATTCCTAATTACCTCAAGGTTTATCAATATATGAAGACAGTGGATGAAAAAATAAAGGCTATTAAGAAGACCACTGGAGACAGGTGAGAGATGTTAAAGAGGTCAAACTTGTACGTTGAGGTGATTAAGAAACAAACCTTTTGTGGGAGATAAAGTAATAGTGACTTCAAAGGGTAAATCAATGTCCTTTTTGTTAGAAAAATAGGTGTTCTCATTTCACCATAGATAATATAATAATATTGTCACCCAACCATAGGCCGAAGCCACCCCCAAGCACCTTGACCTTGACAAAGAATAATTCTAGAAGAAAACCCTAGGTCTAATAGCCAATCAAGGTAGTGTATCACTCTCCAGAGTTAGCATACCAAGAAGAAAGTCCAAACCATAACCAAGACAAATTCCAAGCCTAAAACCAAAAATAAAAGTTGCAGTAGCTGCAGCTACAACTACTCTCCAAACTTGCACACAACTAAATTTCTGCAGTTGCGAGCTTTGTGTATCCAAATGAGCTCTGGCATCCTATATTTATACTTCTATTTCTTAGATTTCTGGGCCAACTTATCTTTATGGAGGCTAAAGAATCAATATTAATTATTTTCTTTAGCCGACTTGTCTTCTAGGGTTATGTCCAATGCTTTAGGTTTTCTTCTTGCTTCCCAGAATATTCTATTCTTGTCAAGGTTACACGTGGAAGATAATACCTCCCGCGGCTACCAAAATATTAACACTCCCTCCTAGCTAGGGAGGTATTAAAGGCAATGATCTTGAGCACAAACAGATCATTCAACCGGTAGCATCATCATAGCCACACATGATATCTCATGATCGAATCACAAGCACCATCATCATTATTAGTATCATCTGATAGCGTCAACTGCATCATATCTCGAAGCCATACTCCATCTAAGTAATCAGGCATGATGTTGAATAAGTCACTTACTCCACGGAGTGATACAAGAACCATTCTTCTAATCCAGACATATTTCCTAGAATAATAATTGTTCCAACAGACGTTGGAATCCACGCCATGGGCTACAAGGAATATTCGTCTAATCTGGACATATATCCTAGAAGAATAAATGGCCTAGACCATTTCCGCCTGGAGAATGTATGTCCACTTGCACATTGACTTATCCATCTAACTGGTAATCATTTCCAACACTATTGATAGTCTTCATGGCAATCAAAATAATGTCATTCAATAGAACACAATTGTGTCTATCCATAGTAGTACACAACTACTATCCAGTGGTACACAACCACATCAAGTAGTACACATTTACTTAACCAGTGACACATAGTCACAACCAGTGGATCACATCCACCACAGTGGCATACAAATACTTTCCATAGACATACAGTCTCCACAGTAATCATATCATCTAATATCAAACTGCATAACAATATCATGATACAAACTGAGTCATCTGGGCCATTCTTCCACTCACATCTGTGAGATATGGAAGAGCATCTACTCTCAAAAAGTAAAACATTAGCCATGGGCTATCTGAACTATTCTTCTCAAGCATAGAAGAATAATTGTCCTTGATTTCTGAGCCTGGACCAGTCACCTAACTGGGCCATTCCTTCGGCACTAACCATAGTGCAACCTAGAGAGAATGATTCTGCCCTAGGGAATGTTTGTCCCTAATTGTTGAACCTGGACCATTTACCTAACTAGGTCATTCTTTCGACAAAAATCATAGTGCAACCTGGAGAGAATGAGTCTTCCCTAGGGAATGACTGTCTTAACCATTTCCTAACAAAATTACTATCCTGCACCAACCTCCAAAACGGACCATTCTTCGAAACTGCTCACAACTTTGAACTTTGAAAGAATGATTGCCCGGCGAGGTAGACCATTCTACTTGACCACTACTTAGAGTGACTTCCAAGAAGAATGATTGTCCTAGACCATTCCCCCACATTGGCCACAAGGAGAATCATTTTCTATGGTACATAATCAATCTATCGAACCATTTTCATTAAGAAAATGACTATCCAATCTGGACCATTTTCCTAACTGGAAAATGCCTGTCCGTCATAAATCTCAAACCACTTTCCTAAATGGAAAGGAAATTACCATCCTAGACCATTTTTCGAACTGAAAAATGATTGTCCATAAATCAATAACATATCAATGCTCCCTCCCAACCTGGGAGTATTCTCTTCCTTTTTCAATAAGGAAGTTGTCTCCACGAGCCTCAGCTTGTCTCTTAAGTACGCAAAATTTTCATCTTTGACAGAGGCTTTACAAAAATATATGTCATCTTATCATCAATGGAGATATACTGGAGAACCACTTCTCTCTTCTGGACTTTATCACAGAGAATATAATGCTTGATCTCAATGTACTTTGGTCTGTCATGGAACACTGGTTTTCTTTGAAGCCTTCACATAGCCCTGATCATTACAATATATCATGGTTGAATTCAATACTTATGTTTCCTGCTAGCTCATGACATCATGGCAAAGCTCAAACTGAAACATATCCAAGTAGCACTTCTTTTGTCATCATGAGAATTTGTCATGGATTAGTAATCCATCATCCCGGACTTCTGAGTAACCATTTTGATACACTATTTTTGTCATAGAAGGTTTTCACCATACTTCTACTGTATATAAGATACTTTGCATCATGTTGTCTGAATCCATACAGGGTCTTCTTATATATGCATACATGGGTCTCTTTCTAGTATAAGCTTCTTTCTCAATTTTCTTTACTTGGGAAGAATAGTCTTTTATATGTAAATTCCAATTCATGGATACTACAGGAGGTATATCTGGTTTACTAGAACGAGTTGTCGTCATAGTCTTTTCCCTTCTTCTGGAAGAAATTTTGAATCTCGCAATGCTTCCATTCATAAGTCTTTTTCACATTTTCTTACATACATTGTTCTTTATCATAACTTCCATTTCTTCTGCTTGATTTCTTCTAGTAGGTTCAAACCAAGTCGGTAGTCTTTGTGATTCTTGGTATAATAACTGGTTGTTATGGATTTTTTTTCTTTCTTGGAATATTCATTTTCTTCCTCATATTTCTCTTTAGCTCTTGGGTCCATCAAGTCTTCTATAGATTCCATGCCTTGAAGATTCCAAATTCTTCCTTTCATCATAGGATCATGGATGTAGATGAACAACCAAGGATACTTTAAGGATTATTTTCAAAGAAGACTTCTTCTGAACACGTGTTGCTTATCATGGCTACTACTTTCAATGGGAACATGGGCAGATACTTCATAATCCTCAATGGATCATATCATTTAGGATTATCTCCCTCCTAATCCTTGCTTCATGCATGAATGCATGCTCTTCTTTTGGAATTTTGTAATCATCTCCCTCCAACTAAGAGAGTCCACGCTTTCGTGTGCATCCTTATTTCCCTCTGCAAAGTGTCACAAGTCTTTTTCTAATTTCCTCTTGTTTGCTTAATTCTTTCCGTTTTGACTTATTTTGGGTCTCTTCAAGTTTGATTATTATTTCGGCTTATCTGGCAGTTGTTACTTATATAATATCTTCCATAGGAATTGTTACCAAGGATTGTCAATGTACTTCATATTTTCATGTGTATTGCTTGACTTGTAGTCATCGTGATAGAAATCCCTATATTGTTATCCTTCCATAGGTATTGTTTCACTTGAACATCTTATCTTCTGAGAAAGAGATATGCATGATATGTACAAAAACTATGTAAACATGGTATGTACAAGAACTTTGAAGAATATTGTTACCTTGACTTAAAAGAAGAAATATGATTCATCTTGTTTGACTTTATTTGAGGGTTCCTTTTCTTCAAAAATTGTTGCTTCGTGTTTTTCCTTTCTTTTCTTTAACTCAGGATAGTGATTCTTGTAGTGACCATATTTTCGATAGTTGAAGCATTTTATTTTTGACATATCATTTTCTTGATTTGGTTTCTTCCTTGAGTCAAATTTCTTCTTATTCCTGAATTTATTGAACTTTGTTGTGTAGGCTCGATCATCATATTTTCCTTTGGAATCTCTCTTTTGTGTTAATCCTTGATTCTTCTTGTGCACAGCAAGTCCAAAGTTCTTCAAATGTGGGATCCTCATTTCTTGTGTTCATGCTTGCGGAAAATGCATCCCATGTCTTGGGAAGGCCATTGAGTATATATTTACCAGTTCCTTTTCTGAAATGATTTCTTCAATAGCTTGTAGTTGATCTCTTAACTGAAATATTCTTACCAAGTATGATGTTATGTTGTCATCATCATTCATTTTCATATCATGGAGATCATTCTTCAGACTCATTATTTGTCCAATGTTTCTGACTGAGAAGAGGTTAGTTAGAGCATCGTACATATTCTTAGATGAATCAAGATGAGAGATGTAGGGTATCATGTGGTCTTTTGCAAAGTCCACTATGATACTCATGGAATTGATGTCATTGTTCTTGAACTTCTCCATAATTGAAACATTCTAAGGTTCCTTCTCTTTTCCTTCTTCAAACTGTGGTTCCACGATATTTCCTTTCACGATATCCAACACTTTATTTTTGGAAAGGATGAGATCAATCCTTGTCTTCCATGCTCTGAAGTTAGAAGACCCTTCTAACTTGTTTTTTGACTTCATAGAGTAATTCATGACTGCTTTGACTTGGTCACCCTTTGACTTTGACCAAAAAACTCAAACTTGACATCTTAGCTTGCTAAGAGTACCAGGAGGTGCACTAGGCTATCCAGGAATTAGGTCAAGCTCTTCACTTAAGGTGCCTTAACAAGAGGGTTAGGGTTTCATTGTTGCAGCAAAACTTTGACTACAACTGCAACTGTAACTATAACTGATAAAATTCTCTGCATCTATCTTCCAATGGTTAGACTGTCTGAAGATAGTGTGGGCCCATAACCTGTTAGAAAAATAGGTGTGCTCGTTTCACCATAGACAATATAGAAATATTTGTTGGCAAATTCAGTGGATAGAATGCAGTGATGGTTGTTGTCATTAATGGCAACAGTAGAGACAGCAGGATAAGAAGGATAAAACCCCGTGGGGATTTGGAAGTAAAAGCTCAGGAGGAACAGCCTTGAAGAAAATGTGCGAAGCAAGAGCTTACAGAGGAAAAAGGAAGAAGAGTCAGTGACCGTAGGATCTCATACAAATTTCCCGAAAGAACGAGGGCCGTCAGATCTGTAAAAGTTGTGAGAGAGATAACCCAAAGGAGCAAATCGGGGATCGGGACTTTGAAATGTCCTGTTCGCTCGACAATGAAAACCCTGAAATCGCG